>OY757909.1:988028-1148028 GCA_963585895.1 Sepioteuthis lessoniana
CAACTGCATATCAAGCTATGGATTTATTGATTCACAAACATATATTACAACTTGGGAGTTAATGAAATACTTAGCCAAGTAAATATTTCTCCCTACAATGCTATTAGAATTTTCAGACCAAATTTCCAAATCCCATTTCAATGAGTGGGATTGGGGGAGAATAAAGACTTAAACCTAAAAGACTTAATTGACAAATTTCAAACACCCTCATCTTGACAGTTTTTTCTTTACTTGTTTGTGTATTATGTTCTGTGCATCATGACTGACAAGAGATATAGTAACCATTTGCTATGATTAATTTAGCATTGCAATTAGAAGGATATATATATACACACACACACACACACACACACACGATCACACACAACAGCATACATTCCAAAATAAGAGGTGTATTTACAGTATTCAAATCCTATTCACATATTGTACCCAAATTAAAGTTAGCATTGTCCTTCAGGAATTTGCAATTTCTTTTCTGTCAGCTTTTACCATATTCAATGCAACTGTAATTTGCTTTCTATGCTGATGGAAGTTGATGACTTTTTATGAAGTGGTAAATCATTGCAATAAAAGGCCTAAGGAATCCCCAAGTTTTGCTGTATTTTGTTTGGGTCTCTAAGATATTTCTACCAAAATTTAATTATAAATTGGTATTGTTAAATTATTTCTCAAGTAAGAAGGCATAATAAGTATCTTCTTTTTTTGACAATGTTTTTATTAAACACCAAATGCCAGATGATTCTTATCATTATTTCGAACTTTAATGCTTATTCTTTTTTTCACCAACAAAAGTTTTCTTTTATGATATTATATCTTTATATCTTCATCCTCAAAACCTCAGCCTTCTTGTAAAAATATATATATATATATATATTTATAGCAATTACAAAAACCTTGAGGATATATATTTACTATTTGTTTCAATGGATCACTTTTATGATTTGCAGCCGTCTTCATATGTGACTTCCAGCTTGATGAGTTTAAAGAATGAGGAAGATCCTTTCTTAGTAAATGAAAATTATGAAAAAATGCTTCCACCAATGATGCCAATCAATTATCAGAATGTTGATTCAGTACCAGATTCAAATTTTAATTATTTAGCTGAACATTCTCCTGAACTTGTGGACTTAGATGAACTTAAACCAGATATTATTAATGAGTTAACACAATCTTCAAATCCACTTGACCACTACAACACAGGTGAGTCCTTTTTTTTTTATAAATTTTTTTTCTTTAATCTTTTAAGCTATATGATCTTCCCTTATAAAAGATTCTGTGAGAATAAACTCTCTGAACATGAAATTATGAAAATTGCAGTTAAAAAATATTTTGAATTTACTTTCATAAATTGTTGTGGAATAATCAGTGCATGATTGTGGGTTCAAATTCTACCTAATCTCACTGAAGGGTTTCAGTTTTTGATTTCATAGTCACACAAATGAGTTAAAAGGAATTGACCTTGTATCACATACTGCTTGTAGATGAAGGGGTCGATAAATACACACAAATCAGAAAAATTTCAATTAAAACATAAAAGGAACTTGAAAAATGTATTTTTTATAGAAAATAAAAAATTTGATTAACTAACAATTGTGTTTACTGGGATCTATATTTTAATACTTACTTTCTATAAAAATATTGTTTGTTAATCGTGTGTGTGTGTGTAAAAATGCACACTTTTCTAAAGTTATTTTTCATAATATATAATTATAACATTGGAAAAAATGAGTTTGGTAAATGATTTTTTGGATGGATTTAATTTCTATTCATACATGTACCAAAAAAGCATGAACACTATTTAAAAAAAAATTTTAATGTAATGATTATTTTCAAAAATATAATTCATTTTGTTTTTGCTTAAAAACTATTTGATGAATATAAGAATTAATAATTTTTGATATTAGGACTAAAAATTAGTTAACATTAATATTAGTCTATGTCAAAGGATTTTTCAATGTTACAAATATTTGTCAATATTAGAAATGATATAAGAAGTTTGTATTAGAATTGATATTTGTTAATATAGAAGTAGAACATTAATTTTATCCTATTTACCAACCCCCTCCACTCAGGCAGGATATGACACAAGGTCAATTTTTTAGAACATTAATTTTATAGGCTGAATATTTTCCATTCCTTGAAATTCATATGAATGGGGGTGAAGTGTTATGATTTAGTTATCATATTTTCGTTATGTTTTAGTCATTTATTTGGCATTGCTTCATCTGCTTCAACTTCTTGCTTTCTTAAAAGGCTGTTTTTTTTCTTTTCTTTTTTTTTTTTTTTTTTTGCTTTGAGTACGGGCCATCTCTTTTCTTCTCTCTTCATTTTCCCCCTAATTTATGACCTAAACTCAGAACCTTCCAGAAAACCTTTTTAACAATTTTTTGGGCTTCTTTTTATCATCCTCTTATTCATCATACAACAGACAGACCTATAAAAGTCCAAATCCTAATGTGGTGATGAAAACCTCACAAAGTTATTATTAAACGCCCCTTGTCCTAAAAAGAAAAAAAGACCAAAAATATTCTACAAACTCGATTTTTACCCATGAATGTGAAAGATAGTAGATTTTTGTTTATTATCTAATTCCTTCTGTAGATCTCTGCCAGTGTTCAAATTTTATCATTTAGTAATCTGATTATCATATGTTCTGATAAAAAACAAGTTTTTAATTACATTGAAAGGAAATGTTAAATACTGAAATTAATTACAATCAAAACTGAGAGAAATTTTTTTGGTTATTTTTTTAATATCTTAAATATATGGTCTTCACCAGATATCTGAGAAAAATCATTATATAAAGAAAAATAGATATTCAATAAAAGAAGAATTAAGATATTTTTTAATAGTATACATGTCTAACTTTGAAAAATAAGGCAAGTCTATTCCATAAAACTGTCAAGTCTAAAGGACGGCTTCAGAGCAGTCTTGGAAGTGACTGTATGCTTAGATCAGACATTTTATGTTGGACCATCAAATCCACAAGAACAGTCTTTAAGGATATCTTGATATAGTGGGACTTTGCTGGTTGGTTACTCTCAGAACACTGTGTTGTAAGTCAAAGGATTCAAATTAGGATAGCTAAGAACCTAAAAAATTTGAAATGAAAAGATCATGAAATTTCTTAGCCAGATTTGTTCAAGTATGAACTGACCCTCTCCTTAATCATTGTACTTGATATTCTTATACACTGTACATCTGATAATGGACTCCTAAATAAACTGTTGTCCTTATTATAACTATCCACTTTGAGTCTTTTGTTTTTTAATTCTTGGTTGCAAATGACCCCTTGCTAGAGGCCTCCAGTCTTTTTTTCCTGAACTTCAATACAAAAGGCCTGTTCACTTTCAAGAAACTGGCTAACCCCAAGTCACTGTGGTTGACAGCTAGTGTACTGTTTTTAATTTCTTGTGTCAGAGTTAAAACTGCCATGTTAGGAAATAAGAATTTTAAAATTTACTACATTTTTTTATTTATGGATCATGGAAAAAAAGATGTTTTAGATAACCCTGTACTATGTTATCATTTGAGCATTGACTTCTTTTTTTTTTTCTTTCTTTTTTTGCTAATCAATTTTCATTCTCTTCAAACTGCTTATTAACCATGTTTTTTAAACTTATTTTTATTCATTCACTTTTGCTCTTAATGCTTTTAATCATAGGGTATTAGTCATCAGAAAATTTACAAGAGGGCAGTCTCTTTGAATAATCTTTGTACTATAAAAATTAGCTTAATTAGTAGTAAATAAAAAATGTAATCAACAGAAGTAAGAGTTTAGTTGCAACAACTATTTTTACTTTTTGTATTAATGAATTTTTTGTGGAGAGTTGCAACAGTGTAAAGTGCTGAAGTGCAGTCTTTAAAATAAGCAAGTTCACATTTGAACTAATAGCCTTGAAAAAGTACAAAATTCTCCTTATTCCCCCCAGCTATGGATTAAGTAGTATCACTGCTCTTCTTCTACAAGGATGGCTTTGGCATTACATAACCCATGAAAGTTGATATGCCAAAAAACAAAGAAAAATAACCAAATCATCAATGATCTAGGGGTAGGCATGAATTTAATTTTATATCCAGCCTTATATCTTGTAATTCTATTATTGTAAATGTTAAATCATAGCCTTCCTATAAACTTGGCTAAGATCAATAAATATGTTACTGTATCCACTGATTATTTTGTGCTTTGATGACATTGCCGACTCTTTTCAGAAAATAACTGTAGAGGAGTTTTAAACATTCAAAATGATGAGATAGTCTTGAAATTAGTTCAGTCTTCATCTGATCAGTACCTCGGATGATACATTAATCATCTTGGCATGTAGGTTTAATTGGCATAGTTGCAAACTTCACACACTGTTTTTACCATTAAACTCTCACTGGAAGATCAATGATGTTTTTGAATTCAGATTTTTTCTTCTAGACTAGTTGCCAATCAAGATAAGAAAGCATTGTCTATTCAGCTATTTTATCCATAGCTACGAGGGAAGAGATGGATTCTTGCCTTTCACTAGGATATTTGTACAAAGTGTGCTCAAACTATTTCAACCAGTTGAAATTTAACTGTTAGTCCACTTGTACATCCTTTTAAAATTCCTCACAAATTCAGGCTAAGTGGTTATTGTAAAATGAATTATGTTGCTTTGCAATATGATTACAGTTGACCCTTGTCTAACGTTTCAAGCACTTGACCTTTTTTTTATTCAATATATAAATTTTAAGATTATGAAATGTCATAAAGCAGTTGATAGATGATGTTTTCCTTTTACTGTTTGTAAAAGATAAAAATGTGTGTGTGTGTGTGTGTATATATATATATATATATATATATATATATATATATATATATATATATATATAGGCATATCAATCTTTTTTTGGTTTATAATGCCAAGGCTATCCTTGTAGAAACAGCAACTATGGTATTACTTAATTGATTCTTGCCAGTATGAAAGGATTCATTCTTTCCCAAGGGTATTATAGTCTGTAAGTAAAATGTAATACAGCAGCTGGAGTTCAAACTCACTTACTTCAAAGCTAAATCACTTGCTTTTAATTATGATATTTTGTGAAACAACCTTTACACAGTCCTACATTACACTGGATCCTCCTAACAAAGTTTCAATACATTTTGACATAGAATAAGCAGCAAATACGAAAATGCTTTACATTGTGCTACAACACAGACAAAAATGTTGCTCAAGCTGCGTTGGCAACAACAATGTTGCTTTGTCTGCAAAAGAGTTAACTGACACACGTGAAGAACACACCACACACACATATACACACACACTTGAAGAAGGTTTGAGAATGTAATGGCCAAAAACATTGTGATTATACAAAACAAAATAAAGACACTAGTGTCAATCAATCAGTATATAACAATAACATAAAGGCTTTCATAATTGCTATATAAAACTAGGTGCAATTCTATGTACTTATTAGCATACTAAATATGCCCTATTTCTTTTCATTGGTGAATGCACTAAGATATGCTAAGAATTTAGGTCAGAAAGCATAAGATTGTCATTCAGGTTTTTTTGCTCTCCTGAAAATTAAAACTAACCTTTTCAGTTAATTATTCCAGTCACTGCTGAAAAAATGGATTTTAAAATTCTAAACTTCAACTTGATCAATGTGTTGTTTGAAGGTCACATTTTATGTTTTTGATCCTAGATTATTATTATTATTGGCTATTATACTAAATTTTCTTAATATGCTATTTTCTTTTTTTTTTTCTTTTCTTTCTCTGACTACAAGAAGAGTCATAATCCATTCCATATTAACCATATAACTAAACCAGATTTATATTTGATTATATCTTGCATCTTAATTTTGACTGTTTTTTATCACAACTACTCAGTTTATCAAGCTATGGCCATTGGGAATAAAGAATGACCTCTTAGTAAGACTCAAACATAAACTTATGGGAGTGGCTGTTCATTTCCAGCCTGTTGTTCACTAATTGTCAAAAACTGACATTCTGCATAGTTTCAATTAAAAAACAAGTGAAATTAGAATGAAAAAAATACTTGCCAAAAATGAATAATGGTTGGCAAAGCTTTGTCAAATGATGATTTTGAAACGGATCTCTTCAACAAATGTAACTAACAGATAAATCCTATTTGCATTTATCAATGGCTTTCATCTTTTATTATCAACTAACCATAAGATGCAAAATGAATTATGTCGTTTGATGTACTATATACTTGTGTTAAATCAACTTCTAATGCAAAATCACAATTATTTCTCTCTGACTAGTCTTAAATTCTTTCAAAAAAAAAAAGACAACTTAAATCTCTTTGTATTGAAAAGATTTAAAAAGTTCCTTTTTTTTTTTGACCTCTGAGTATTTTGTATTTTTCCTTGTATTATCATTCAATCTTATTTTTTTAATATTTCTATTTAAAAAAAATGTTATGTTTTTTAACTATTCCATTTTGTCTAATCAGTACACTAAATGAAATAAATGTTCACTTTAACATTGGAATGTCACTTATGTTTTAACAATTTTAGATACTACTAAACTTCTCATGAATCCATTGTGATGGGGATCCATGATGATATTAGTACATCTATTCAGAAAGGAGGGAATGATTCAAATAAGTATTTCGCATTTGTCTCCATTATGTCAGAAATTCAGATTTTTTAAAAATTATATTCAGCCTGAATTGAAACTCTACAAAATTATCATTCATTTGCAAATTAGACTGGAAATCACTTATTTTCAGAGTTAGATGATTTGAAGTGTACTGTGCTGATAAAAATATAGCTATGAAGTGCTATTTTGCTATGATGTATGTTATTTATATATATATATATATATATATATATATATATATATATATATATATATATATATATATATAAAGAATATTTGTAAAATGTTGATATATTTAGACTATTTTATCAGCATCGGGTATGACAGTAAACTGAATCTGGTTGTGAGACTTCATTTTTGTAGATTTGAAGAGTGTGGAGTACTCCTTCATGACTATTATTGCCAGATTCTCTCTGGTCTCATGTGTTAGTACCTGTTCAGGTCCCACCTATGGCTCAAATAGACTGTGCAGGAAAGAAATTCTTTATAAACAATTACACAAAAAAATCTAAATATGAAAATACAATGAATGCAATTCCTTAAAATTTTGGTATAAAATAACCCTGTTAAAATCAGTCTAAGTGGTTCTTCCAGTGAAAAGTTCAACTGAAGATCATTTATACCTAGTTTGTGAATAAAATTACACACAACATATGAATTACATTTTAGAAATTTGGCAATATTAAATGGTATTCAATAATAATAGAAACTGCAAAAAATAGGAAAATACTTGAACATGAATGTTTCTTATTCTGAGCTCACTAAAATACCAAGTGATTTATCATTGTTACATCTGTTGGCACAGTAGCGGTGATAACAAGGGATTTATCCTCCCTCTAGTGGCCTGGCTTGTTATCAAATACTCACAATGGATTGTTCCAAATCCTTTGTTATTTTCAAATAGCTCAGAGAGAAGTCGGTTCATGCCTTTCCATCTGACATTACTGTGGGACACAAACTGTCTTTACTAGAGTTTGATGCCTTTTGATGATTTCATTCTTTTTGATGTTAACCATTTAATCTCATGCACTTCTAAAATATTTCTAGATAAAAAAAATGCTTTCTTTATTTTTTAAATATCAGAAGACTAATAAATATTAATTTATGAGAGTGAGTGCAAATTTTTGCCATATTTTGGTACATGCTAGTTTGTGTATATCACATGACTGAAGCAGTTAATGCTGTGGGTTAGTAGTATCGTGGTAGTTATTTCACTAACGTGTAGTGCATTGCTGCTGTCTGTATGGGATTTGAAAACCACACAGATGAACGTGCAACATAGTCTATTTCAGGCACTTATACTATATGCATTTGAACTGGGCCATAATGCAACAGAAGCCACCTAAAATATTTGTTTTGCAAAAAGTGAAATCACAATTGATCATTGTAGAGTAAGCAGATGATTAAAGAAATTTCATTCTGGTTGTAAAAACCTTGACAACCAGGCAATGTCAGGTAAGCCTAAAAGTGTAGATTCCAAGTCTCAAAGTTTTAGAGGCAAATCTGGTGAGTAGTACTTGGAGAGTATCAGGCGAGCCCACATCTCACAGTCCAGTGGGGTTCGTCACCTTCACGATTTTGCCAAAGCATCTAGAGCTACCAAATAGTTCATCATGTTATTGAAATATTTCAAAAATTTTTGATTCGCCTAAATATTTTTAATGAAATTTATTTAAGCTTTCTTTTGTTTTGTCAGGCTTAGCAAATCAAACATTTTTAAATAGCTTTTTATTTGGGAGATCACATAATTTTTTTTTTTTTTTGATTTTACAAATGCTACCTTTTTGTTTGTGTCTAGATCCAAGAAATTGGTCAGAAACTGATGTGAAGCAGTGGGTAATGACCAAGTTGAACAGTTCTGGCATTTCTTTGGATACCGTCTGCTGGCTCTCGATAAATGGTTTAGGCTTGTGCTCTTGTAGTCAGGATGACCTGTTGAAATATCTACGTAACCCAGCAGCAACAAATATAATCTACTCAGAATTAAAGAAATTGAAAAATGGTGAGTTGGAAATTGAGTTTCAAAGAAATATTCAAATGCAATGGCGGGACAAAAAAAAAAAAAAGAAAGGGAAGGAAGTTGTATCCTTTCTTACAGTCAGTTTCATGATGGGGCAAAAAATCAATCATCAGATTCTTGTCAAGCACAGGACAATTTATTTTTTCTCCCAACACGAAACTGGCCATAATGCTAAAAAGACCTGTGATGACCATTCTGTTTTAAACATTTTAAAGATTTTTTTAAAAAAGAATTTTTATCCCTGGTCAGTATTAAACTTTTATAATTGCTCTGTCACAATAGAAAAAAATAATTCAATCTGTATTTATTATATTTTATGTTGCAAATTATATATATATATATATATATATATATATAAAGATAGTATAGACACAAAGTCAACAATGCTTGGTCACTGTCATTTTCTTGGTCTGATGATAACATAGACAAGAAGTTAACAGTCTCACTGAGCACACTTATTTTTACAAATATAGTATATATATATATATATATATATATATATATATATATATATATATATATAATATATGTGTGTGTGTGTGTGAGTTTGAAGATACCATGAAACCAGTGGTCACAGATAAGCATCCATGCTATTAAAGATATATAAAAACTAATATATATTTATTAATTATTATATTATATTAAATTATATTATAAGGAAAATGGAAATAAATCTGATGTAAATATGAAAAAACAAAATATTCAGAGGATCTATTTATTCATGTATGCTAACCCTGTGCACATTTTTTTTATTAAAGCATCTTTCATGGAATGTTAGGATGCTAAAATGCTTCTTCCAAAAATTGTTATCAAGTGAAAAAATTCTTAGCTTTCTCTTTTGAAATGCAATGTTATTAATAATAAAATAGGGCAGTAAGAAATTTTTTTTTTTTTTTTTAAAATAATTTTTGGATGACACATCTTAATATCACATACTAACATTGCCCTGGATTAACGAAAACCCAAGACTTTGGCATATTATCTTATATAAATTCTCTAAAAACTGTTTTTGTTTTTTCATATGCATGTGTGTGTATATATATATATATATATATATATATATATATATAATTCTTTGGTACTATTGATTTCTATTCACTAACCAATAACTAGAATCAACTTATAACAAAGCCTCTCCCAATATTTCTTTAAAGGTGTTCTTGCATGATTCTTTTGAAGGTATCACATTTCTATTAAAACTATTAAAATACTTCTTCATGTTGCCTTGATTTAAACCTGTCAGTTTAATTCTCTTATCTTTCGGAGAAATTTACATCTGTGCAATATATTTTTGAGTTATTGAGAAATCGCTTTATCACAATGAGGATATATGTTATCATATATATGCTCATCAATATCTCTATAGTCTAATGATGAGAGAAGCATTTATTTCAAATATAATATCTTCCTTTTCAGTATGCATAATTCAGTTTGATTTCATTCCTTTGTTTACTGGTACATCAAACCTCATGGGGCATTTAATGCCCAAACCACCTTTGCAGAAGAACAGTGATATTATTTAACCTATTGCTGGGTGGGGAGATAAGGTGGGGTTTTCCCAAGGTTATTAGTCCAAAAGTGAATGAAATTGCACAACCCACTTACTTAGAGACAACATTCTGTCACTTTAGCCATTGTGCCTTGAGGACTCCCTCACATAATTTGATGGTTAAAATTTATGACAAAGCTCAAATTCTGTACCATAGCAGTTTCAGGTCAAAATTCAGCTAATAATTATTTGTCGGACCATTGCAAGTGAGTTTGGTTCTTGCTGGCAGCCTCATACTTCAGAACTTGAATTTTTAGCTGAAGAAAAATGATTTGATAACTCGTGATGATGATAATCCTAGATATTAATAACAAGACAATGTTTTATCTTGCTTTTGTTATTCATCACAATGTACATATGATTCTTGCATTCTATATCTGTTAAGGAACAAGGATGGAAATGAAGAAGTTTCAGGAGCTTTGAGGAATATAGTAATCCCTTCATTGTCATTAAATTTTAGTTCTATTCTCACCTGGAATGGTTGTTCCTGTTAGGGTCTCTTTTATGGGTCAAACAAATCTGTTTGAGAATAATGATTTTGAACTTTATTTATACATTGGCTCTTAAAACATTGATAATATAACTCAATATGAAATGGTAACTTGTTTAAGATGATTGTAAACTAAATTTAATTTCTTACAAATTATTACTATTAGATAGGAACATTCTAAAGCCCTATAATTGTGTACAAAATATTTATATTAGATTAATTTTGAAGTTTGTGTGTGTTATTTGTGAAAAATCAGATATATTTTTTCTGAGATAATTTTTTTTTAGAAAATAGTCCAGCATACTTACATATTAATATTTTTTATATATTTGGAATTTTATGTATATTTCTAATTTTCTGTTAATCTTATGATTAAAAAAATTTCAACTTTATCCGTTTTAGATTATGAATTTATTTTAATTTGTAAATTCCATTATTGTGGTAATACTTGTTTAATATCAGGAAAGCAATATAAAATTTTCAGCCTTAACAGAAAAGTATTATGTATAAATTTATATATTATTTACTAATATATATTATATGATAGATAGATAGATTGATAGATGTAATATCATATATATATATATATATATATATATATTATATGTTTTAAAAATAAGAATCCTTTTCTTTTCCCTTCAGCTATGGATAAAATAGTAGAGTAGGCTTATTAGGTAACTAGCTTAGGAGAATGAAAGACTCTGAATAAAAAACCTGATGAGTGTTTCTGTGGCAGATTTTTGCATCATTCTTCTGTCCCCCATCTCATTCCAAAAGTCTGGCTAGTTCTACATAGGCCTTCACCTCTATAAATAGATCCTCTCTGTAAGTTGTCCAAAGGTTCACCTCTTAAACTGGCCTGTTTGGCTGTCATACTTCTAGTTTTCATACATATTGATGAGGAAGTGATTTTTTTAATAGTATTAATAATTAATAAAAATGTTGAATCTTAGCAGATGTCTTTGAAAACCAGTTTGAAACTGAAAATGTCTATTCATTAGTTGTGACACTATGCGAATACCATTGCAGACCATCTAAGATAGAGAATGCTGCAACCAGACTGCAAACCAAAGCCTGAACAACCCTCATTTGATGGTTTGGTTAAAGATGTCACTAATAATGCAACCTCATGCATCCTTGAGAAATATGCTGTGAATCAAATATGCTTTCATAGAAACTCACAGTACTTGTTACACTTCCTATACTTGTATGGCAACCGTAGTCGAGGGTGACCAGAAGGCTCCCTTTACAATAGCTAATACACCAAGGTATAGGGGAGGGTGCTACTCCTTTCCCTCGATACGTACCTTATATTGCTGAGTGTTAAGCCAGGAAGTATCAAGTACCATTTTTAAAGTCTTTGGTATGACGTCTCCTGGACCCTTGGCAAACACTCTACCCACTGGGCCAATGAGCCGGTTATAGTTTTATTATGTATAATATTGCTAATGAATAAGATTCTCATTGAAAGTTTACTATTAGTGAATTTAAATTAAACAAAAATGGAGAATTATCAGAATCCTATTATTAATCTTTATTTTTCCATTTTTAAAATTTCTTTTCAGAATATCAAATTCTTGACTGTCCATCAAGTTTTGATTACCACAGCTACCCTCTACCAAACAGTGTAATCGGCACCCAGAAATCTGATACATTCTATGCTATCAAGGATTACCTAAAACGTACTTCACCTACCACGGAACAGTACTCACCAAAATTCAACTCGGACAGTAACGATAGTCTTAGTTCAGTTAGTATCAGTCCACCACCAATAATGGACAACAATGGCAGTTACGATCGTAAGTTTATCTTTTTATTAATTATTTTTAGTGGAAACATCATCAGTTATCATTATTACAAAGGTGAGTCAAAAGTTTTGCAATATTTTAGTGCCATGAAGCACAATTTGGTAAATCCAGATGCTTTTGCAGAGGTTATGAAAATGATAAACCACACTGGACTGAGAGAAGCTGAGCTCACCTTACTTATACTCTCAGCAGATTACTTGCTGAATTTGCCACCATGACTTGGAGTACACCTCCAGAATCCACTGTTTTCGGCCTACTTGACCGTACCTGATCATGGAAGTTCTTTCAAACTAACTAAAATTTCCTTCATATTACCAAAATTTTGCCAAACTTTTGATTCAACCTAGTATTATTAATTTCAACTCATCTTTTCTTTTATCTTTTATTTCTAAGTTTATTCATTTTTTTTTTTTTTAATGCATAATGATATCTGTAGGTTTTAGTTACATAATGTTTAATCAACACTAAAAATGAAATTAGCAAGCAAACTCTTGATGAAGCAGTTTAGATTTAACTTTCCACTTGGAAAAAAGCCATTAATCTCTCTTCTCTCCTTCCCACAGATATGAGTAAATAGCTAAGTAAATCAGCCATAGTTGCCAACTAGTCTAAGAAACAGACAATTGATTCCAAACCAGGGAGTGATTCCTCCTTAAGGTAGCTGGATACTAACTTTGATATTCTTCCAGAAATTCTTTTAACCATAGTGATGCCAGACATATTGCTCCTCTTTTGACGATATCATTAAGACTAAGAGAGTTGGTTCTATTGAATGAGCACTGCTGGATATCTATATGCTTTGCCCTTGGCTTGAAATCTGGAGTGACCACTTATGTCCAAGTTTTGTCTACCAAAACAGATGGAGACCAACACTTAGAAGTACCTCTTCTTCTATTTATAATATTTGTATTTTTTCCAATTGCCTTCATTTAGAAACCGGACTCTGTAATACTCACAGAAATTACTTATCATAAATCTTTGATCCAGATTTTGTCAATCAGAAACTATATAAATACGTATTTACCTAACCCCTCTGCTTCAAACAGGATGTGACACTAGATCAATTTTTAGATTGGATATCATGCTAAGTTTAAAGAACCCAGTCTGCTCAACTCTTTACTCATAACTGGAGGTGTGAGAACAGATGGATTCATGCCTTTTGCCTGGGCTTTAGCATCAAGTGAAACACAAACAGCTTTATTTAGGATTTGAATTTGGGCTGCAAATTTCATTTCCTACAACAATCTTAAGTATCTTAAAATATAATTTTATGAATTCATTTTATATTTTTTGCTTTTTAATTTTTAATTAAGATAAAAATGTATTTATGCATCCTTAAAAATGTACAAGAATTTAGTCTGATAACCTAAATAAAAGAGAGGGATAGAAATCATCTGAAAAGTGAATGATGACCATCTGTAATAACAAGACAGAATCTGTTTATAACTTATCTGTCCCATAGTTGATATTAGATTAAGTGTATTAAATGTATATGGAAATTTACCAACTATTATGGGACAGAAGTTGTTAGAAATTAGTGTTTCTTTGTAGTAACCATTACTTTTTCTTTTTTTTAAAACAGAAAATTCTGAACCAAAAACAAGACATAAACAGCATATCCATTTATGGCAATTTCTGAAGGACTTACTGAGTGAAGCAGATAAACATAATAACTGTATCAAATGGATCAATGTAAAAGATGGCATTTTTAAAATTGAAGATTCTGCTCATGTTGCTAAACTTTGGGGTATGCGCAAGAACCGACCAGCCATGAATTATGACAAACTCAGCAGATCTCTCCGCCAGTATTATAAAAAGGGAATCATCCAGAAAACTAGCGCTTCCAAACGACTCGTCTATCAATTCGGTGCCAGCTACTTGTAAAATTTGTATTTTTTGTTTTTTCTTTTTGATCATTTGTTATTAATGATTACCTGAGTGACAAGTAGCATTCCTCCAACTGAATTTTTGTTTGTCAAAGAACTTGACTTCTGTCCTTGTTCACAGCTTCTTGAACATGTGGTGGCAAACATTTATGTTCACTAAATTTCCTACGAGGTTTTTGAGTTTTGGAGAAAGAAACAAAAGAAAAAAGCCTAAATAAAAGTGAGCATAATTTGAAGTAGAGAATTTGAGGTGATTATTTTGATCATCAAACAATTGTCTGCTTATTTGAAAGAAAAAGATTTGTACAAATCTGATTATCTTTCCAATAATCTCTCTGATTATCTTATTTTCAATATGGAAATTGAGAAAAAAATGTTTAAAAACAATGAATTCTGAGATGGTGATTTTTTTTTTTTTTGATTTTTTTTTTTTTTTTTCCCCCCCAGAATTCAGAACACACACATTCCAGAATTCAGAGGAAAATATTTGCTCAAAAAATCTTCTTTTCTTTTTTTTTTTTTTTTTTTTTTTTTTTTTTTAACCATGGAAAATTAAGAATACTTTTCATTGTCACTTTCATTTCAAAAAATAATATAAAAAGAAACTTCATAAACATAATCTAAAAACTTTGTTTTATATTACTCACTCGCATTTTAACTTGTCCATCAGCATAAAAAAACATTGTATTTGCTCAATGTTTATTTGATAATGAAGTGCATAATTTGTTGAAATCAAATTCATTTTAAATGGACAAATCAAGGTTTTACTTTTGATCTCAATTCAACACATATTTCCAAAAATACTAGAAAAAATTTAACTTATTAATAATTTCAATAATTTTTTAAAATTAAGTATTAGTATAATTATCATCATTTTATAATGACTCATCTACAAAACATTTAAAAATCAATATTTTATCTCCTTTAAGTTAATTTCAATGGATTCTTAGCATAAAGTATCAAAATCATTTTTAATTCTCAAATTTTTAACTATAAAATCTTTTTTAGGTTTTTTTTCTTATTCATGTATTCAACCATAAAAATTTTCTCTCCAATTACAAAATAATTTCATGCCAGCCATTTTAACAAAATTGCTTGGTTCATTTTTGTTTTTTTGCTTTTATTCTTTTGTCTATATTTTTACATATTGGTGAATTACATATCTTTTAGGATATTATTAAATAATATTTTTTTATATTTCCACAAAAATCAACATTTACATACTTATTTATTATATAAGTTAAAGCATTTTTTTTGTTTTAGAGGTATGTTTAAAAGTATTTATCGATATATTTTTATTTGATCTACTTCCAATTATTTTTTACTTGATGCTTTAGTATATATGATAGACATATTGTGTCTATAAATTTGCATCCAAATTCAAACTTGTAACTTACGTGATATGCCACATAGTTACATAATATGTCTATACTCTTGTGTATTGATACTTTCATATTTTTATAAGTAAAAACCAAAGGGCAATCTAAAGATATGTGGTAATATTGTTGATAAGGCAAAAATCTATTTTTGCAATATTGCACATGTATAAAACGATAAGTATCTCATAATATGTAATCTGCATATTGTTCTCCCAGTGATTTTATTTTAATTTTTAATTTTCTCCCTATAAATTATACATAAGTAAATTTTCTCCCTATAAATTATACATGAGTGAATAATGAAACCTGATGTTTCAACCAAAAATTTTTCCAAAATTTAAAAAAAATGGAAAAAACATAACTTCATCTTAAAATCTTGTTACTAAATTCTTTTCAAGTTGATATAAAATACCCAAATACGTTCCTCTTGTTATATATCAAAATCTATAGATATTGTTGTTATATACATTTTTGAAGTGTTATTTTTGTTTATATATATAAAATAACTCAAATTTTTATACATTTGACAAACTGAAAATCAAACCAACTTGCACAAAATCAGAGGAAGACTAAAGTCAATTTAATGAAAAAATTCTTATATATATATATATATATATATATATATATATATATATATATCTCATTCATTAATGAATCAATCTGAATGTGATATATCTAGCACAAAAGATATACGAAAGCATAACTGCAAAATGTGTTGAACTTTAATCTTTGCTGAATTTAAAAAAAAAAAAAGGTCCTTGATGCTGGTGTTTTCAACTTGAGAATGGTCATCACGTGACCACTTTGCTGTCTAGTTGAATTTAACATAATTATTTCTTTCTACACATTTGAGTTTTGTTAAAGAAAAAAAATCAATAAAACTTGAAATCTTTAAAAAAAAAAAATGTTTAACTTAAAAAAAATTGTGGTTCTATTTATCCAGTTTTATTGAAGATTTTTATTTTTAACTTTTTTTACATTTTTTTTTTTTTTTTTTTTTTTTTTTTTTTTTTGTAGCTTTTAGAAAGAGATCTTGAAATTTTTAAATTTCAAAGTTTTTGCTTTTGTTTTTTCACATTATTTACAAGCTTTTAGATTTTAATATAGGTATCTTTATTGCAACCATATCTCAGGTTCTGAAACTGTCTGAACAGCATGTTTGGATCTATATTATTTTTTTATATCAGGTTTTCTTTGTTTTTATTTTTCTTGTTTAAGATAGAATTAAAACGATTATCTTTTGAGAGAAAAGTATGTTAAACTTGAAGACTGATTTTCAAATATCATTCTTTTTTCATTTGTTCACATGTTTTCATATTTTGCATTGTATCTAAATATAAAATCCTATGCACATATAATTATGTTTCAATCATCTTTTATCCTATTAAAATTGTTTGCCATATGATGATGCTTATTATAATCCATTTAATGAACATTTCCTTTTCCAATTAAGTTTCATTCAGAACCTGTGAATATGCCTATAGATGTTAGATCTATTTTGTTAATTTACATATTGGTAAAATATGGCATAAGCTCTGTATGTGATGAGGGAGATAGCAGATACTATTTAACATTACTTCACCTTCATTGAAGTTTTTGTTGGACAATAATGTACCAATAGTAGATTCCTGGCAGACCCAGTAGAAAAAAAACAAAAACAAATAAGCTCACTTAGTATACACATGTGCTCAGGCATTAATTTTTTTTTTTTTTTTTTTTTTTTTTTAGTGATAAAGCTCTTGGTATGAACTGTAATGTGTCTTAGTAGGCAAATCAATGTCTGCTGCTCATGTTCAAAATCCAGCAAATGTCAATTTTTAAAGATTTAGTTCTCTGAAAAATCATCCTAAGTTGCAGGATATTGGTGCTGATAAAAAAAAGATATATGCAAGACTTTCTTGTGAGAAGTGAGGTCTGCATGAAAAAAAAAATTCCTTCTCTTCGTTCCATCCTCCTCCTTCCTCTTTCTGTCTGTCTGTCTGTCTGTCTCTCTCTCTCTCTCTCTCTCTCTCTCTCTCTCTCCCTCCCTCCCTTTCTTACTATTAGTTTTTCCTCACTTCCTTTCTGTTTAATTTCTATTCTAAACCCAGTGATTGCTACAGTACAGTTGTCTTTAAGTTCTGTTGACTCCTACTTTTTATTTTGACCCTATTGGCATAGAATATATTTCTGTTTGAGTTTAAACAGATGAGCCAGTCTGTATATTTCTCTTTTCTTTATAGCATTCTTCTTTCACTTAGGAATTCTGATATTTTTGATAATATATAATACACATAAAAGTGCTCTTTTGAAATTGACTCTTTAACCTCCCCTCAAAATTTCAATGCCAGGTTACTGAAAACTAAAACCAATCTGCTACTTTTTTCCTCCCTCTTCTACCTAAAAGACAACATCTGAGTTCTTTCTGTGAAAGTATTTTGTAAATATTTTATTATTCTGTTTGTTTTGCATACATTTTTTAAAAATTTGTTGCTGTTTTGATATTTGATATTTTTTATGAAAATACTTAATGAAAAACTTGAAAAAATAAAAACCTATTTCTTGTTTTTGTCCCATCCCCACTTTTTAAAAAAAAAATGTCCTTCTCCTCTTTTGTGTGGGTAAAATGCTTGGTCAAATAGCTTCATAACATTGGATATTTGACTATCCTTATAATCAGGGCTGGCCTTAAGTTAACTGGACCCCACACATCAGAGAGCTGCACGCTAGAGTGTCACATACTCTTGCCTAATCAAGTACATACAATAATACATTGCAATATGTGTTCCCAATTGGGTAAATGCTCCTCCAAAGCTGACCCTGTGTATTATGATTAAAGTTTTGAATGTTTTTTTATTTGTCTTATTTATTTTTTTATATAAACAATTTATTCATCGAACATTTCCTTCATTTATTTTCTTTTAGTTCTTCTGTTTTGTAAGGGCAACAAAATTTAAGAGTCTTTTATAAGCTTGACCATTTTCTTCTATGAAGATGGCATGAAAAATAGAATAGTTTGTTTAAAACTATTGTTGTACATTAGCAGCTAAAAAGAAATATATATATATATATATACACACACACACCTGTATGTGTGTGAGAAAGAGATATATCAAAAGGTATATAATATGTGTAAAATAAAATGAATAACGTATTGCATTTCACTTTTTCCGTCTCCAAAGAGGTGGAAAATTCTATTTTATTTTTTTTTTTAATCATTTTTTTTAACCTTTCAAAAATTTTTCTTTTGAATGTTTTCTTTGTACATTTTAATATATGTGGATATTTTTGTTTTCATCTGACTAGTTCCATTCTCATCTGCATATATTTTTTTACTAGATAAAATATTTTTTAAAAAACCTTCAACTTTGTCTGCGTCTTTTCTCTCATTTTTATTCTCTTTTTGCTTATGCTGCCTTTTTTGATATCTACACAAGCACCAAACTTTATTTGGATGTTTATTTAAATCAAACTTCAATAATAGCTGAGAAAAATGAATTATCATCATCATCATCATCATCAAGGAATGTTGACAACATGGATTGCTTTGACATTTTCTTGCCATCTATCTTGATCAGCCATTGCTCTTGACAAGTCTTCTTGATGGAATCCAAAAACTGCAAAGAATTGATGATTTTTACTAGCCAGCCACCACTGATGTGTCTATGAGTAGAAATCTCTAGGAGATACAAGTTGGTCTTTTCTTTTCCCGTATGTCTTATCACATATCTCACAAATTCTCCAAATGACTATATGTATAGCTGCTATTTTGTAGGGTGTGGTCCATTACTTACACTATTTCGCTAAAAGCATCCAGAACTTTGCTGAACTTTTGATTCATCCAAGTATTTTTATATGTTCACACAAAAGACTTTTGATTGCTATCAAATCAAACACTTCACTCCTGTAGATGAGCTTTATTCAATTTTACAGAAAATATCAGCAGTCCTACATTTTGGTCTACATTGATGCAGTGTACATGCTGAAAAGCTCTTCAATAAAGTCACTAGCTTGACCCTCCAAAAGATGGATGATTAGTTTGGTTTCTTTGTTTAATAGCATATCAATTCTTGTGACTTATTTTATGCGAAAGCCATCCTTGTAGAAGAACAGTAGCTTTGGAGGGAGATATGCCTTTCCCCAATGGTATTAGTCTGAGAGTGAATGTAATTATGCTGTTATATACCCATGATGAGGAAAGAAGGACCACAACTCTCTTTATAAGAATATATACGTCTTTTTATTCTTTCATAAGAAGTTGAAGCTTCTGTGGTGTGTGAAAGACGGATGAAGACAGGGATAGACTAAGACAGATGGCTATATTGACCGATAACTTCTCTTGACCATAGCACACTGTGTTATCTTCAAGACCCCACTTAGCATTTCTTCCACATCTTGTCTGGGGTTGCTCAACTAGAGGCTACTGAGGGATGCTCTCACTGACTGCAAGCTGTCTGACTCTGGCTTTCATTGCCTCCAACTACAACTGACTCAACTGCCACGGGTATCTGCATATAGTATTTCATAACACCAACTTTCTTACAATTAGATCAACTGATCTTCCATTTATTTACACAGGTTCACCTTGGATTGATGGCTCTGTCAAGGGTCAGTATGTAACACTCCTCCCCATCTTATTTTTAAAAATGTCTAGCTGTGGACATTTTCCTCACGTCCTCCTCCATCTCTCTTCACACCCACATCTTACAAATAATGTTCAAGGACAACAACAACAAAAATACTACAATCATTACATATCTTAGAAAGCAATCTTTTAATCCTACAACAATTACCCCATTCTAATTCTTATCTGAATTATTTCTTTATTCTTTCTTGGCACTGTTGGCTATCCTACATGCATACATCAAAATTACAACACAATTACATATCCCATTCAAAAAACATTATAGGGCCTTCCTCTGCAATTCCTTGAGGAAACTAAAAACATCACGGAACCAAGATCTTGCTTCCCAAAATCCTGGTCACAAACCCTGTGACCCTGGTTGTTCCATTAACACACCTTACCTGGATTCCTTATAACCATACACCAGTCATCCACTCTATAGGATCCTACCTGGAGTAATTGGGGGATTTCCAAAAATTCAACAACAAAATCACGATGGCCCCAAACCAATACCTCAAAATGGCATTATAAATTGAAATGCATGCATGCAGCAGCCAAAACATTTATCAGTAAATGATTTTCTTCTTAATCAATTATTGCTTCCAGCAAATTTACTACCCCCGCCCCACAATAAAAAATCTCATGAAATGAGTTGAGGAAAAAAATTCTGAAATGTCACCTTAAATTCCCTTCTAAGCTTCACAGTGGTTGGAGAGAAAAAAAAATTTCAAAAATGCATGTCAAAAAGCAATAGTCAAAACAAAATGTCCAACCAGAAGGAAAAAGTTGACTCATGTCAAAAAAAAAGTTCAGAAAAAATGTTCATGCTAAATACAATTCTATTTTTAGGAAATGTCTCTTCCTCTTCTTTTTCCCTTTCAATTCCTAAAATTGTTGCTTTTTTTCTTAATGCAGAGTCTCCTTGTTTTTTTTGGGTTTTTTTTTTTTTTTCAATTCTGTTTTCTTTTCACTGCAATAATTTGCATATATACATATATATTTTCTTTTTCTGTACAATTGCTCATTCTCTGTACTCTTTTTTTTCCCCCTTTTTTTTATGAATAATCTAAGCTAATATTGGTTTGTGCATGCCTTTTTCCATTTTTTTGAACAAGTATCTACCCTTTTTCCTATTCCAAAGAAAACAACACCATGCCAGTATCAAGCTCATTTCCAAAGGTGAGATAAAATTTCCTGGGGGTTCTTTTCCTAAGCAACCCAAACCTTTTACTCTTTCCACTACTTTGTCCACTGCCCCTCTGTCTATCTTCTTTCTCTTTTTCAATAGTTAACAAGGGTACTTTATTTATTTATCTATTTGATCAACTATATTTCTCCCTCAAGCACGATTTAAAACCGAGTCCATAAATTTTCCAATACATACCATGAGACACGTCAAGATTTTGCTCACATACTCCCTAATTTCCCATTTCCTTTTTTCAAAATATCCTCTTCATCATGATGGCCTGGTCTCTTACCATACTCCAAAAATTCTCGACCCCATTCTTGGGGGACCTCACAAAGCACTGGTCTAGCCACTAACCAATACCTCAAAATTCTCGACCCCTCTCCAGGGGAAGACCTTCACAAAACCTGGTATGGCTTTTACCAGTACCCAAAATATCAATGCCATTCTTTGGAGAATTCGCAGAACTCTTCCAATTTCCAGAACTTTTCCAAACGTCCAACCCGTCCCACTGACCTAACTACGGATCCAAAAGTATATGAGCCTTCTTCCGACAACATATCGTAGATGCCCGGGGCCTCGAAATTGAAAAAAAAAAACACCAAAAATATCCCAATATAAAATTACGACGCTTTACGATAATCATTTTCGAATTACTGTAAATTTAATTCATAAAAAACATTTATATGTACGTTACCCAAAAATACTATCAAATAGACAAACTTGTATGTCCCTTCTTTTCTCTCTCTTTTTCCCTTCTTCTTTCTTTCCCCTCATGATTCACCATCCCCTAACATAGCAGTAATCTGTATCAACATGTACAATTAAACTTACGAGCCTTATCATAGCTTTTCAATTTTTTTCTCGTAGTTAAATAAATTGTATCGGGCTTGAACTACATAATTTAAAAGCGTCAGAGAGACATAAAATTTATACAATGAGCAATGTACCTAACCTTTCTTCTTTTTTATGACATCTCGATTTTCCTTCTTTGTTCTGGGGCCTTGTGCCGAACATTTTTTTCTTTTTTTTTTAACTTGTTGCTTGTCTTTCAATATTTGGTAACCTTCTTTTCTCCGCTCTTCTTGGTTGGGATGCTGCAATTTTTTTCTTGTCATTTGAGTTGAGTTCTTTACGGTGTTTCCTTCTTCGGCCGGGTTAGCAAAGTTTTTTTTTTGTTTTTGTTTTTGTTTATTTTTCATTTTGTTTTTGGGGTTAAGGTTTTTATTGTTCATCTTACGTTCTCTCTCTCCCGCCTGAAAGAACAGTCACTTAAAATGGATTTCCATCCTTTATAGCTGCTTCTAATCATCTAAAGTACTGTGAATCGTCGAATGGACGACCCAAGTTCAAAATCAATCTATGTCTTTTTTTCGTTTCTTTTTTTTTTTTTTTTGCAAAATACATAGCAACAAATCGAATAAAATTTGTATCGATTTGGTGATATAATACAAATGCAGGTGGTACGAACGAGTTTATTTCTAGCACAGCGCATCTCAACCCACCTCTGCCAGTCGAGACCCAAACTAATCTGCTTTGATCAGATCCGAAAAACCTTGCCACGCGCTTTAACGGCCGACGTCAACTCTGGTCTTTTCAAAATCCTTAAATTCTCTGGACATCTCTTCCGGGTATAACGTCAACCACCCACTCAAATCACTCCAACGGCCGTCTGGCCCCATTTCATGTCTAGAGGTTTATTATACAGATGATGATTGTCATATCCTTTCCGCTCAGGCGTAAGTCTGCACCATCTGACTATTGCACTTGAACTAAGAGACACCGAATAGTTCAAAGCCTCACCAAAGAAAATAATAAAATATAATTAACGAAAAATGATTAATATAAAAAAATCATTACCTTAATCATACAACAATGTGATTGGAGCTCGAACTCACTTAAAATTATGTCACAGTCGAACACGTTATCCACTATGCCACTCAAGATGGATGTGACTACAGAGCATACACAGCAATGTATGTTCTGCGAATTCAAAAAAAAAGGCAATAATGTTGCAGAAGCAAATGGAAATATTTCAAAACTCTTTAAATGAAAGAAATTGTCAAAGACAGTTTGAAAGATTTAGAAAAAGAAAAAAAAAGGACTTCAGTTATACATAGGTCATCTCGTTAACAATGACCTACTTTGTCTGAACTCAGAATAAACATTTTACTGTTAGATTTGAAGAAAGAGGCCCAAAAATGAATTGAAGTTAAATTTGCAGTTCACGTTCATCTGTAACAACTTAGGAAGGTGCCTAAATTTGGAAAATTGGTTCCCTCTGATTTGATTGAAACCAACTGTAAAGAAAGAATGAATATCTACAGATCTCTGTATTCCTTATAAATGCATCTCAGCAATTTTGAACTAATTAGTGACTAATAAAGATATTTTACAAGAATATAAAATGATGCACAAAATGACATAGTGAGGGCGAAGAGGTTAAAGTAAAACGAAAGTCTATCTAAATAATATTTTTAGAAAGGTTTAGCAGGAATATGTTGGAGTGATCCAATTAAAGTTTTCAACGGCCTCCGCTCTAAGATGAGTTTACCACTGCTTCCCCATTGACATGAGTTTATCACTGCTACCAAAACAAAAGAAGTTTTTCATTAGCTTCACTACAACAGTAAGACGTGTTTACCACTGCTTCCAAATTAAGATAAATTTACCACAGCTCCCAAAATAAGATGAGTTTTTCACTAGATCCACTACAACAGCAAGGTGTGTTTACCACCGCCTCCACATTAACATGAGTTTACCACTGCTTCGAAAGAAAATGAATTTTTCATTACCTTCTCGACGACAGGATGCGTTTCCCACTGCTTCAATATTAACATGAGTTTACCACTGCTTCCAAAACAAGATAAGACTTTCACTAGCTCCACTTCAACAGTAAGATGTGTTTATCACTGCTTTCACATTAAGATGAGTTTACCAAAATGAATTTTTCCCTAGATCCCCTACAATAGTAAGATGTGTTTACTACTACTTCCCCATTAACATGAGTTTACCACTGGTACCAAAACTAAATGAGTTTTTCATTAGTTCCACTAAAACAGTAAGATGTGTTTACCATTGCTTCCATATCAAAATAAGTTTACCACTGCTTCAAAAAAAAAAAAAAAAAAAGATTTTCATTCGCTCCTCTACAACAGTTAGATGTGTTTACCACTGCTTCCACATTAAGATGAGTTTACCCCTGCTTCGCAAACAAAATGAGTTTTTAAGTAGCTCCACGACAGCCGCAAGACTTTTTTTTACATGATCCGTTTGTATCTAAAAATCCCAGTTGATTTTATTTCTAGAACGAATTTTGTTCGTAAAGTTGCCATTTGTTTATATAATCAAACTTTCATGTTTTGCCCAAATCCTGCCCAGTTCAGCGGAGAGTTATCCTTTTTTTTTCTTTGCAAGTTTGCTACATTCACTCATGATTAATTATCTCAACTCTCTCTCTCTCTCTCTCTCTCTCTCTCTCTATCTCTATCTCTAAATAACCTACATTTGTTATTCTGATGCGTATCATTATAATAATTTTTTTTTATTATCTCACCCCTTGTGAGTTTTTCACACCAAGTTCAGCTGGTGGACTTTCACTGTAGTCTGAGTGACAACCAGTATTCTTATCTCCAGGACTATTCTTAGTATTCTCGCCAATCTTAACAATACTGGATGGTCTTAATTCTTTCTCTGATTTCTATTTCCGATTGTCTTTTTCTAAATCCTTAGGGACTGTTCCTAGTGTGCCAACTATTACTGGTATCACCGTCATCTTCTTGTTCTACAACCTATTCAACTCTCTAGCCAGATCATAATATTTGTTTATCTTTTCACTTAGTTTTATTTCCACTCAGAATTCCGCTAGAAAAGTAAAATCCACCAAATGACAAGTTCTTTTGGCTTATTTAATGCCAAATCCCATAATATAAATAGTTTCTAATCGAACAGTTTGTGGATAAATATTTTGTTTGATTGTTTGGTGTTTTTTGTCATATCAGCTCTTGAAGGTTATCTAATGCTAATTCCGTTCACACACACACACACACACACACACACACATATATATATATATATGATTTGTAAACAAATAGTTTTTAGGAAACTATTTTCTTAGAATTCATTTGTTTGCACCCGGTTAAATGCTTTTAAGTATTGCTATTTATCATGAGTAATTCTATTTATAAAGTACTCCTCTCTTATAAGAACAATTTGTACACAACTGTATAAAATAATAATCCTTAGTAAATGATTGAATGATTCAATTTGACCAATAAATTGGAACAGGTGCTATCACTTCGGTTCAGTGTTGACCTAAGAGCAATGGTCATGAATAAGACATCGACTATCCCCGCAAAAAAACTGCAGGATTGGAGTTTCATCATAAAAGGCTTCTTAGTTTCATACTCAAGATAGGATTTTAACTAATGAAATACATTACAAATTATTTTTTACAATGAAAATGTATTGCAAATAATTTTTGCAATTAACATGCATTGCAAATGATTTAGGTAATTGAAAGTTGTCTTCAAATCGAAGGAATTGACAGTTACGAGTGCAGATATTTTGTCACTTCATCAACGTGTAATGGTTAGCAAATTATTCTCACCGACCCATTGCTATTGAGGAAGAAGTTATATCCTCACTAGGTACCCTACATTCACCGCATTATGCCAACTCTAAAGTACCCGAAGATGTTCAGTGGTGCGTCGCCAGGTGTAAAATGTTTAACTAGAAAGGTTAGATATTCTTAATGAATTTTTTATCGATATTTTTTCTGTCCTTGAGGGCCAAATGTTTTTTGTTGGTTCGTTGATTCATTGATGTCTAATGGTATATCAACCCTTGTGGGTTACTTAATGCAAAATCCTATTTTTATATACAAGGTGTGATGGGTAAGTTGTCGCCTATTTTAAATTATTCATTTTGCGCATGTCCTTAATTTGTTTCAGGTTTTGTCAACTAGGCACTGTATGTGAGAAAAACAGCAGCATGACGCAATTCGTTTCTCCAGAAATTTGGAAACGACATACTGTATTGTTTGGCATTCACGCCGGAACCTCCTCCACGAACATTTCAGAGTGTTAGGATGTCAATCTGAGGACAGATTCTTATTCATATTGCTGAAAAGTAAACAGCCTGTCCACCCCATGGGGTTTTGGGGTGGTCACTAGCAATAGTGACATTATGCTTCCATTTATCTTCCCACATGGCCTTACACTCAACATAAAGGCCTACATCAAGTGGCTGGAGGAGGTAATTATATCTTGATCGAGAAGGTGACTGCTGGAAAACCCTATGACTAGCAACAATCGTTTGCATCATGCCACATAAGCAGGATAACACAATATTGGAAGCAAGAAAATTTCTGCCGCCAAATAACCCCTAATATCTAGCCGCCTAACTCCTCAGATTAAAATCCCCTAATTTATTATTTGTGTTGCGCGGTTGAGTGAGAGAACAGCAAGGCTCTGTAGTAGGGCAGACTATGTTCTTCAGCCTTGGTGAGGCAACTAGTCTAGGAGAAGGAAAACTCTGAATTCAAACCTGTTAAACTCCGCTTAAAAATTGACCTTGTGACATATCCTGTCCGAGCGGAGGGGTTCGTAAATATGAGCAAGACTCTGTGCAACACAAAGATGAACTGAAGGTAAAGATAATAGCAACACTTCCCAATTTAAACAAGGAGACCGTCGGAAAGGCTGGCAGAAGATTTCGAACTCACCTAGAGACCGTGGTTGAAGCTAATGACAATCTCTTTGAATAAATTTTATCAATAGTATTTCAAAATATTTTCATGCAATTTTGGTAAATATTTCGGATAAAGTGAGAGGTTAGTGTTATTTTCATTTTTGGGTAATTTAGACTGCAACTCACACATCGTACTCAGTGAACATGATTTGTAAGTGAAGAGATTCTTCGTAACCTTATTTTTAAACGAGTTGTAAGATTTTATTTGATTGCACACAGTTAAATGTTTTTAAGTATTCTTATTTAACATTAATGATTCTATATAATATTAATGATTTGTTTATACACAGTTAAATGGTTTCAAGTATTCTTATTTAATATTAATGATTCTATATAATATTCATCATCATATCGCGCTGGTAGCACGGATATCCCTGACCCTCTCTAGCCACTCCTCCCTATCGTTCATCGCCCTAGGACAACATCCTGTATCCTCACATAGCTGCTGAATGTACGTTCGAGCTGGTCGTCCTGCTTTTGCGCGGCCATGTGTGGGGATCCATAAGAGTACATCTCTTATGAGTTCATCTCTGCTTCTCCAGCAGTGTCCTGCATGTCTGGTTCGTCTAACTTGAAT
Source organism: Sepioteuthis lessoniana (assembly GCA_963585895.1). Lineage (NCBI taxonomy): Eukaryota > Metazoa > Mollusca > Cephalopoda > Myopsida > Loliginidae > Sepioteuthis > Sepioteuthis lessoniana. The sequence continues at coordinate 1,015,879 of OY757909.1, forward strand.
AGTTTTCGTGATAGGGGGCAGGTGGCCGTACAGTTGGTGTCTTGTGGGGTGTTGCTGCCAGGACTTGTTCAGGATTGCACGCAGCATTTTTGTGTAATTGCCATCTAGCTTCTTCTCCAGTCATTTTGTTAGCGTCCATGTAGTGCATCCATATAGCAGTATCGATGTGACCGCTGCCTGGAAGAAACTGCGTTTCATTTTATCGGTTAGGTCTGATTTCCATATAATCGATAGCCTATTGATAGCTGTCCATGCTTTCGTTAACCACGTTTCGATGTCCTTTTCGGTTGATTCGACGCCGCTTCCTAAGTACGTGAATTTGTCTACTAGTTTAAGTGGGGTTCCTTCTAGAGTGGAGATGTCCCCCGTTTGGTTATAGCACATATATTCCGTTTTGTGTGCATTAACATAGAGGCCTATGCTTGCTGCTGCTCGTTCCAAACTATGCAGAAGTGTTTCGGCTTGGTCAGGTGTATTTGCCAGTATCGCTATGTCATCGGCGTAGTCGGCATCGGTAATTGTTGTTGCGGGGTATCTTCTGCTTCTTTTCTTCGTCAGTTCGAAGCCATTCTCTTTGATTTTGTCAATCGATGTTCTAAGTACGTAGTCTAGACAAATGATAAAGAGGTACGGGGCCAGCGTGTCCCCTTGTAGTACTCCTGCTACAATGTCGAAGTATTCTGTGTCTCCATCCGGTGATCGTACTTTTACTTTAGTGTTTCTATAGAGAATCGTTATTGCCGCTACGGTTTCTTTAGGTATGCCGTACGCTAGTAGGATTTGTTCCATCTTTCCTCTGTGAATGGAGTCGAAAGCCTTGGTAAAGTCGACAGATATTAATGTCGCTTGTAGGTTCTTTTCCCGTACACCTTCAAGGATTCTGCGGATGGTTAATATTTGTGAGGTCGTGGATCTATTTCTTCGGAAGCCATTTTGGTTTTTTCTAAGTATGTTGTCGATTTTGGGTTCTATTCGGTTTCGTAGTAGGGCATTGTAGATTTTGGCAGCTATGGATGTAAGTGTTATGCCTCGGTAGTTTTTGACTAATCCGAGGTCCCCCTTTTTAGGGAAGGGGAGTATGCATCCCTTCATCCATCTATCTATCGGATTTTGATTGTATACTGCGTTGCAGTGTCGGAGCAGTATGTTGTCGAATTGTCTGGTCTTCCATACTTCCGGGGGAATTTCGTCCAGCCCTGCAGCTTTCCTATTTTAAACTTTTCTGAGAACCGAGTCGAGTTCTTCTTGTGTGAACGGTCATAGTTTAATGTCTAATTGTTTGCTAATTATTCTGGTGATTGGTTCATGCGTTATTTTTGGTGAGTTTCCAAGTAAGTTTTCGAAGTGCTGTTTCCACAGTTTTATTCTTTCTTGTTGGTTTGCTGCTTTAAGTTTTGCTTTGGCTGTGTTCTTTCTTCTGCTCACTTCGTTTATTGTTTGCCAGGCTATCCTAGATTGTCTATCTTCCACCGAGTCTCTAATCTTATCTATCTGATTTTGAATGTATTCTGTCTGTTCCTTTATATATATGCCTGCTAATTGATATTGTGCCGTTTTTAGTTTTAAGGCATTTGTGTTTGTTGGGGTTTTTCGATAGTTTTTGGAGGCTGTTTTCACTAGTGCACGTTTTTCTCTCACCGCTAAAGTTTCCCATGGGACTCTATATTTAGTTTTAATTTTTGTTGGAATGTATTTTGCTGCTGCCTTGAGGTGTGCATTGACGAAATTTTCGTATTCGTCGTTTGGTGTACTTTTTTCCGTCTTTTCTTGTAGTGTTTCGAATCTGTTTCTTAATTCTAATACGTATTTATCTCTTATATCTTTGTTGTTTAATAGGGCCCAGTCATAGTGTTTGGTGGTCGCTGTTCGTTTGGCGTTTTTTCGTAGGCTTAACCGTATTTTCGCCGTGACTATTCGGTGATCGGTGGACACACCCTCAAAAGAGGAGTATGCCTCGCAATTCATTGCACTATTTTTCCATTTCTTGTTTATAAGGACGTAGTCTATCTGAGCTTTAGTATTGTTTGCGTACGTGTATGTCCATAGTTTGCCCTCTCTTTTTCGGTAGTTTGTATTGAGGCATGCTAATCTATTTTCTATCATGAAATCTGTTAGATGTTGCCCATTCCTATTTGACGTGTTGTGGAGGCTGTATTTGTTGTTTCCGTTTTTCCCGATTTGGGCATTCATGTCTCCGCCAATGACTAACATTCTTATTTAACATTAATGATTCGATATAATATTAATGATTTGTTAACACACAGTTAAATGGTTTCAAGAATTCTTATTTAACATTAATGATTCGATATGATATTAATCATTTGTTTGCACACAGTTAAATGGTTTCAAATATTGCTATTCAACATTAGTAATTCTAATTATTGATTCTTCCTGTGTAATATAAATAATTTGTATACAGCTGTATGGTGTCAAATAATTACTTCTAATGATCCTTATTAAAAGATTGAACAGTTCTATTTGACCCGTAGATGGGACCCTAACAAGTACAGACATTCCTGGTCAGAGTGGACCTGGGAGTAATGGCAATAAAGGGGTGTTCCCCACTTGCCAAAGCTTCAGGACTAGAGCCTTATCATTTGATGCAGTTTAGTGTCATATCTAGGACGCCTGAACACTTGAAGACTTTTTTTTTTTTTTACTTTATATTGAATTGTCTTAAGTTAGTTTAAAGTTTTTTTCTCTAAACAAAGCGGATTCAGGGATCAGTTTTAGGTTGAAATTAAAATCTAAAAAATGACTACCAAACAAGGGAATTATGAAATTAGTGACTTAGCTTGAGGGGAACAAGAGGGCAATCATTCCCCACTAATTATACTCAAGAGTAATGCCTTTTCACCAATTTCAACCTGATCGATCCCTTCTGTGAAAAAAAACAAAAAACATTGCTTCCAGTGTGACTTTCATAATTAATGTACCTTGAAAATGACACTAAACAGCAAATTGCCATGAGGCTACATTTTTGGAGATTTGAGGAGTGTGGGGTACCCCATCATTGCCATTAATCCCAGATCCACTCTGACCCGGAGTGGTAATACCAATTTATTGGTCAAATAGATGTGTTTAAAAATTATTTGCATTTGACAGGAACGAGTGCAAAATAAATAAATAGAAAATTTTAAAAACTCTTAAGATAAAACAACACAAAAAATGTAAACAAGGACGTACAAAATGATATGCATAGTGTTTTGAACAATGAGATGATGTTGCGGAATAGCATGAATCGTGCCTTTAGGTCAATTCCCTTCTTTTCATGACCATTTGTATGGGCTCATTCTCGAGTAGGTAGAGTGTTCGCCAAAGATCTGCGAGACTTGGGTTCAATCCCAGATCGAGCCATACCAAAGACTTTAAAAATGGTACTTGATACATCCTTGCTTAGCACTCAGCAATATAAGGTACGTATCAAGGGTAAAGTGAAGAAATCCAGGGAAAGGAGTAGCGCCCTCCCCAACACCTCGGTGTGGAAAAGGGAGCCTTCTAGTCACTCTCTACTATGGTCGCCAACTTTACTTTTTTACTTTATATATATGTATATGTGTGTGTGTGTGTGTGTGTGTGTGTGTCTATTTGCATCTCTACCTTTTATACCGCACTGTCGGCTATAGAATTAGCCGATTGCGCCTCTGAAGAGAGAGATAACACGCTCACCTAATGGAGCTCTCTGTTGGCCGAGGTGGCAACCCGTAATGCCTAATGGCTGAGCAGTCTGTGACCTGGCAACCCGAGTAGTCAAATGACACGCAACACTCTACTTTGGCCCTTACTGATACGATCAGTTGGCTGGTTATATGAAGCCCGAGTACCTAACAGATAGTGCCGATCATATTCTTCAAATTGCTCTTGTGGCAAACAATTAACCAACTCTTATTTAAAAGGTGCCAGAAGGCGGTGGCTGAAAGATAATTGCGCTGAAATAGCAATACTTAAAACCATTTAACTGTGTACAAGCATATAATTGATATTAATTGAAATTATTACTGTTTAATAGCAATACTTGAAACCATTTAATTGTGTGTAAGCAAAGGATTAATATCGAATAGATTTTAATGTTAAAAAGCAATACTTGAAACTGTTTAACTGTGTGTAAAAAAACGATTAAATAGAATTATTTGTATTAAAGTGCAATCATTGAAATAGAGTCCAAGGTAGACACTAAACTGCATCAGATGGTGAGGCTACAGAACTGGACTTTTTGGAGAATGTTGAGTACTCCGTTACCATTTCTCTCAATTCCACCCTAACCCGTTTGTGTAACTGTTATGGTACAATTTATGGGCCTAATACAATTATTCGATCATTTAATAAAGATTATTATTATTATTATTAGTTATATGAAACTATGCAGCTGGGTTTACATTAGATAGAAATACTTGATAAATAGAAGGACTCATGTTAAATAATTATACTTGAAACCACTTAACTTTCTGCAAACAAATGATCAATATTAAATAGATTAGTACTAGATAGGAATACTTGAAACTATTTAACTGTGTGAAAACAAATGATTAATATTAAAGAGGATTATTAATGTTGGATAAAAATGTTAGAAATTATTTAACAGTGTGCAAACATACGAGGTCTGATTCGTTTAAAAATGTTACCTACAAAATATTCGCTTACGAATCATGTATATATATATATATATATATATATATGTATATATTATTCAGTCCAGTCAAACCAGAGTCGGGAATAATTCCATCAGGACAAAAAAATCATTCAACTAAGAACATATAAATCTTCCTGGGAAAGAACTCAATGTAACTGACATCACAGAGCAACAATTCCTTTAAGAAAAACAAAAACCGGTCACATTAGGATTGTAAATTTATTTCCATCCTGTTATAGGTATTGATATGAATCAATAACACCAAAAATAACAGGACTTTTTCAAATCCAATGGATAAAATTATTACAGTCAGAATAGACACTGGAAGGAAGGGTGGGGGGTAGAAGAGGGGTGAAAAGTTTCCTTCCCATTTTGCCCACTTTGTTTTTCTTTTTATTACCTGTTGGAATCACAATAATGTAACTGGACTTATATTAAAAAATCACTTTCTACAGTAAATTAGATTAAATTTTTTAAAAATCTTAAATTCTAAATACATTTCAACGTAAATCTCCAGATTTAACAATAATTTAGGGAATTACAACAATTCTTATTAACCTTACGTAAAGATCACAGTAATACTTATCTTAAATTAAATTCAAAATCTAAAATTAAAATTTTAAATTCAAAACTTATATCCGTGCCCATAAATTCAGTTACCCTTCCATTAAAACGTACGTTCAAATTACATGGTGTCTTCCCATTTTTTTATTTTATTCATTTCACCTCAAATCTCAAATTAATTCTATTTTTTTAGTTAATTAAACATTATCTATGATATTTGTCTATAGTTTCAATTTATTCCTACGTCTACATCTAGCTATTAATTCATATCTCTGATTAAATAATTTTCCAGGGTCTGGGTATATCATAATTTGTATTTTTTTCTTCTAGGCACAGGTTACATTTACTATCAAAGTATTTTGGAGTATTCGACTTTTTCAATATGGACCATTGAATCTCAGGGGTTAAACCTTTATTTTTCAAACTCCAAAATTGCTTGGATAGGGCTGTTTGGTTTTTCAGTCATACTTATTCTTTCTCCCATGAACATCTGAAAAACCAAACAATTTTGGAGTTTGAAAAATTCTTGGTCAAAACAAGAATAATCTATATTTTAAAACTTTTAATAAATTTTTTAAAGATAAATTATTTTCAGAAATTATGAGCCAAGTTTGCTGAACAGTGGGATGAATATCTATGATTCATGAATTTCAGTCATTTTCTTCTCGGTTGAGCCGAGAACTTCTCACATATGCTCCGTTTATAAGAGCTGTGGTTTAATTATTTACCTTACATATGTGTTAACTTTCAATATAATCAAAGAGATAATCATTGTCATTACCCCCTGGTCCACTCTGTACTCGGAATGATTGTGCCTGTAACGATTCCAGCTATGGGTCATATAAGTTGGCCGACCGTCGTCGAGGGCGACCCGAAGGACCCCTTTTCAATAGTTACTACACCGAGGTTGGGGGGGGGGCGTGTTACTCTTTTTCCTGGATTGATTCACTTTACTCTTGATCCGTACCTTATAATTCTGGGTGTTAAGCAAGTAACATTTTTGAGTTTTTAGTGTGAGTCGACCTGGGATTGAACCCCAGTCTCCCGAGCCATTGGCGAACACTCTAACCATTATGCAAATGGGTCAAATAAGCTGTGTTTAAAATCATCCGTATTTGATTAGTGAAAAAAAACGTAAGAACAAATTACAATCATTATTTAGAAGAAAATTAGCATTTTCTGGCTTATTTCGCACTTGTGGTTGATCATCGAAGAAAAGAAGCGGATTTTACCAATGCTAATTTTCCCGGCAGAGAGATGGTCACCACTGAATAAGTATAATCTCTATTTCAAACCTTTTTTAAAGATTAATTGGATGATTTTAACGGTGTTTCAACCCTTCTAAGTTTATTTTGTGCCCAGGAGTTAGAGAACCGCGTTCATTGCACGTTCACACTTATATATTTTGTGTTATTTCTTGAAAGATTTTTTTGTTTTGTACATGGTTCGTCCTAGTGAATAATTTTTGCACACGGCCCTATTGAGTAATTTTGCACACGGTCCCATAGAATGATTTTTAACCAGATATTTAACCCGTTTAATTCCCAGTCAGACTGGACTTGGGAGTAATGATAATGAAAGGGTACACCATATTTCCCAAATCACCAGAACTGGAATTTCACCATCAGATGCAGTTTCGTGTCATGCACCGGAAATATTGTTGCAAGAGATTTAGTCACTTTTGACAAGGTGACTTGTACCGAAAATGCCTAAAACTGTAACATGTTCATCAACTTATAGATTCCTTTTAAAATCGCGTCTTCCTTTTTATCTTAATTACGAAATAAGCATGGAGAGTGTATTTATGACACGTGTCCTAATCTCTTTATTATTTGTTCATTTTTCGTAACTTTAAAACCTGTCTACGCTCTTACGTGATATTTGAACTGACCTGCTCTGGCGGCATCAAGAAGTACGCCCCGCTTGTTTACCTGTGATAAGGTCAATTCATGGAGAGGCTACATCTACATGCGTAGGGTACATTAAAACTTTATGAGCGAGTATGGCAATCCAACTCATATTTTATCCTATTTATATGCCTTTGCTTGACAAGACTAAGATCAATGCTTCCTTTAGATGCCTCATTGTAGAGATAACTATTGATAGTCTGGTCGATTAAGATATTAAAATTGAGTAGTGAGTTCAATCTTGTCTGGCTGGCCCATAGTTGTAACCATTTTACCCATCTAAGCTAAGCTTGGTAAATACCTCCCGATATATATATATATATATATATAGTGATTGATTGGTTTCATTTCAACAATTCAAGTGTTATCTTTTACCAAGAGATGAGGGATTAATGTTCATTGTGCGTTCGTATTCAGATTTTTGTGTTGTCATTTAAGAAGTTTTTTGGCACACTATTTTATAATATCAAGTATTCTTATCAAATACAAATAATTCTTACAAAGTTTTATGGTTTCAAGTTATTATTTCTATTTGATAATAATCATTTGTTTTTACAGTTATTCTGTTTCAGATAACTTATAATAATTATCAAACAATTATAGCTTATTAATACAAATAAGTCACAGTTATATGGCTTCAAGAATCCCAATCTGATCCTTATAATTAATTCTCAAACAAATCTGTCAAACAAAAAGGACTACGCCGGGTTTGAGTGGACCAGGGGAAAATAGTAATGAACGAGTACTTCATATACCATAGAGTATGAAGTACTCCAGAACTGGAACCTCATCATCAGATGCAGTTTATTGTCAATCCATGGACACTTTTTTTGACGGGTGGTCTTAACCCTCTCCAAAAGATAGTCAACGCATTCTAAACCACACTGACAAGGCATTATATATATCATCATCATCATATCGTGCTGGCAGCACGGATATCCCTGACCCTCTCTCGCCACTCCTCCCTATCGTTCATCGCCCTAGGTAGGTCTTCAGGACAACAACCTGTATCCTCACATAGCTGCTGAATGTACGTTCGTGCTGGTCGTCCTGCTTTTGCGCGGCCGTGTGTGGGGATCCATAAGAGTACATCTCTTATGAGTTCATCTCTGCTTCTCCAGCAATGTCCTGCATGTCTGGTTCGCCTAACTTGAATAGTTTTCGTGATAGGGGGCAGGTGGCCGTACAGTTGGTGTCTTGTGGGGTGTTGCTGCCAGGACTTGTTGAGGATTGCACGCAGCAGATCCCTTCCTAATTGATTCACCTGAGAGAGTTACAAAAATTAAAGGATTTGACAGACCTAATGATGTTGATGCCTATTATTGTTCCGACTGTATTCTTCAAATTGCCCTTGTGACGAACAAGTACCTAACTTTATTTTATCTTAATGGTACTAGAAGGCGGTGGCTAAGGGTCAATCGCACTGAGATAGCAATAATTGAGATCATTTAACTGTGTGCAAACAAATGATTTATATTCAGTAGAATTTAGTGTTAGATAGCTGATACGATAGTGCCAATATATCTCCTTGCAAGACTCTAGAATATAGAAGACTAGAAATTTAACTCTGTGTAACCGAGCAAAATTTAAATCCTAAATCCTCATATATCCTTCTTCCCACTGTAAACGGAAATGTATATATATATATATATATAAATTGTGAAATTATATATATATATATATATAATGTCACAATATATTTTAATGTTTCCACTTGATAAAAATATCTCAAAGTTGATACAAACATTTCACCTTTAAGAACAGTTTCAAAATTATTTGAGAGCAGTTGATATATTTTGCAAGAATTGCCTTTGTTATTCGTCCTGTTGACGAGAATTGAACAGCGGCTCAATACAATTCGACGAGAAAATAACTTAGTACGTTAGATGATGAGTGTTTGTATTTGTCCTGAATTTTTGCTCTTCGTTTGAGCCATCAAAACACCAAATGAGCTGTTTTACCCTTCGTTTTGCTCTGATATCAGCCGATGTCATTCTCTTGAGTCCCGTTTATTGGTCAAATATAAATGTTCAATCATCAACTAAGGATTCTTCTTCTTCTTTTTATTATTTTTATTATTATTATTATTAGTAGTAGTAGTAGTAGTAGTCACTTGAAACAATACAACCATGTGCAAATTGTTTGTATTAGATGGGAATACTTGATAAATAGAATGACTCATGTTAAATAACAATACTTAAAAACATTCAACTGTGTTCAAGCAAATGATTAATACTAAATAGAATTATTAATTTTAACTCACTAATGCCTACTATTAATGTTACTTCACACTCGGAAGGTCTGGAACATTCAAAGAACGGATATAAAAAAAGAGAAAGAATTCGAAGTGTAACTTCTTACGTGACCAACGGATACGTAACGCGGAAAGCCGCGCCCTCAATCCAAGGGGAGATAATTATTCTTGTCTCCCTACATGATAATTAATTTTGAACTGTATTTCTTTTATTCTCTCTTGGGTCATGTCCGCTGGACTTTGAATATGCTGACTGTATCCCCTACAAAGTGATGAGATCCCTCCTGCCATAAAAAAATAAATTTCCAGAGTGTGATACTAAACTGATATCTGGAGTTATTGAGAAAGTGAAGTTATCCTTTCGTTACCATAATTTCCAGGAGCACTCTTGCTATAACAGTATTATGGGATCGACATCCCTAAACAGACTGACATGAGTGTAAAACCCGTTATCGAAGTGATACCTAAAAATACTTCATTTTGAGTTCTGGTTGGAGATACTTCGCATCAAATAAACTCTCCTAATGTAAAACTGATGTCAATAAATGTAATACAAGAAACAAGACTTTCAACTTCTTTAATGCTAAACAACAACAACAACAACAACAATCTGGTTAGGATCTGATCCAGTGGGGAATCTTGAAAAATCTGCTGGGCAAAGCAAATAACTTATGATCTTGCAGGTAGAATTAAAGATATAAGACAGCAATTTGAGATTAAATTGAATTCATCAAATTTACTCTGAAACATTAATTGAATTTCTTTGAGTTTATTATTTTTAACTTCCAAAAACGTTCAAAACAAAATTCAGCATCTTCAAAAAAGTAAATCATAAAATCTTCTATTTGCATTTTTAACTCTTTATGTTCATGCAATTTTTCAAGGTCATCGATAATAAATACTAGTTGATTTGGTTGGATGTTTTGTTTTACGGCATATCAACCCTTTTCGAATGATTTAACGCCGATTCAAGTCATTTTGATAAAAGTTTCAAACAATTCAGTTTAGTATACGAATAGTTTTTGTTTGCACAGTTAGATGTCAAAACAGTTCTATTTCAAACAATTCAGTTTAACATAAGTGCGTAGTTTAAACACCCAGTTAAATGTAAAAAACAGTTTCAAACAATTCAGTTCAGCGTAATTACACAGTTTAGTTTTATTTGAGCAATAGAGCTTATCAAGTGCTACCACAACGGGCCAGAGTGGACCTGGGAGCGATGGCAATGAAGGGCTACTCTGCATTCCTCAAAGCTTCAGCAGTACACGAGCCTCACCATCAGATTGATTAGTATCTTATCCAGGACATCCATTGGAGGAGTCTAACCTCTCTGCATAGATGCAGTCGGTGTATTTTGCAGTCCCAGTTGGACTAGGCCAAATAAATATTGAATTCAACTAAAACGAAATAAATCATTAAAATACAGAAGGTGGAATGAGTAAATTGTCACCATTTTGAATTATCAATTATGCACATGCGCTTTATTTTGTTTCATCTTTTGTCTACTTCTTGGTCCTGCCTACTTATTGCCTAATTAGTAATCTCCGTTCACGGTACATTTTGTCAGTAAGTGTCATATTATTTTATCGTGGATAAAGATTACTGGAAATCGAATATTGTGTATCAAAATATCTTAGAACAATTTGCAAACAAACGCTCTCACATAATGTTAGAGGCTGAGACAATTTCCAATCCATTTTGCAAATGAAAATATTTTTTCTTTTTTAGTGAAGGGGGTAGATTTTTTTGGTGTCGTGTTGAATGTTAGTTTATCATCATCATCATCATCATGTCGTGCCGCAGGCACGGATATCCCTGACCCTCTCTCGCCACTTCTCCCTATCGTTCATCGCCTCTAGTAGGTCTTCAGGGCTACATCCCGTATCCTCACATAGCTGCTGAATGTATGTTCGAGCTGGTCATTCTGCTTTTGCCCGGCCATATGTGGGGGTCCATAGGAGTACATCACTTAATTAGTTTATAATTATTTAAATTTTCGATATAACGGAAGTGTAGTTCAAATTTCTGTTGTGACAGAAGTATATCAAAACTTTTCGATATAACGGAAGTATATATCAAATTTCCAACGTGACCGAAATGTATGTTAGATTTCCAGTATAACAGATGTATATCTTAAATTTTCAATATAACTGAAGTATATTCTAAATTTCTGTTGTCCAGTCAGCTGGGGCTGTAGAATACACTGACTGCACCTCTGCAGAGGGGTAACACCCCACCAACGAGTGTCCTGGATATGACACTAAACAATCTGATGGTGAGGTTCCAGCAGTGCTGGAGCTTTGGGGAATGCAGAGTACCCCTTCATTGCCATCGCTCCCATGTCCACTCTGGCCCGGAGTGGTAGCACCTGATAGGGCCCTATCTATGGGTTAAATAAAACTAACAGCATACTTATGCTAAAATGAATTGAGTAAACTGAATAGCTTCAAATAGAAACGTTTTTGACAATTAAACCGTACTTTCACTTAAACTGCATGCTTATGCTTAACTGAATTATTTCAAATAGAACTGTTTTTCGACATTAAAACTGTATTTACACTGAATTATTACATATAACTGCTTGAATAGTTTGAAATGGACATGTTTTTGACAATTAAACTGTGTACTTATGCTAAACTGAACTGTTTTCAAAAGAACAGATTATTTACATAAAATTGGATTTGGCGTTAAATAACCTCCAAAGGTTGATATACCATAAAACCAAACAAACCAAAGTAAATTTCTGATCTAACAGAAGTATACTTTGAATTTCTGATGTAGCGGAATTTCTGATATAGCGAAAGTGTTTCTTAAATTTCCGATGTAACGGAATATATTCTAAATGTCCGATATAATGGAAGTAACTCTGCAGGCCCATTCCGAATCGTTCACTCCTTCTTAAATAGAAGTTTCAATATCATGATTGGATATCATAATAAGAATCCAACGGCTTCAGGGGTCACTTCGTACAATCTTGATGTATCTTGTTCTTCAATTGCAGTTGACTAAAACGTAAAGAAAATAAAACGTTTTAAAGAAACATAAAACGAACGAAACAAAGAATGACATAATAGAATAGAAATACGATTTGACAAGGCATTGTTGATTTTTATAAAATTACCGGGTGATGTCAAACAAACTTTAAAGTTCTTCCTATAAACCATTCTGTCGGAACGCGAAAGATGTCTTTTCAAATACCTTTGATAATATTTGTTTTAACCCTATGAACCGCCAAAACCAGTGGAGAGTTTCTTTTTTGCTATATTTTTTCAGAGGCGAAGGAGAAAGAAGGAAAGAGAGCTTACACCTTCAAAGCTGCGTCATACAACAATACTTGTATTTTCATGTTTAAACACATTCTGATATATTAACAATCAAATCATATTGAAAGTAAAGATTTTTGTCTGATCATTTAGGTTAAGCAATCTAAGAACTTGTTCAGTTCAGCTTATGAATTCGAGGTACTGTAAGCATCTTGCAGTCTTGTTCGAGCCTTGTGGCAGTTTGAATAAAGCTTTTAAAAATACGTACGATCGTCGGATTGACATTAAGCAACGTCAGAATCGAATGAGTACGGACAAACGGGAACGCTTAGTTCAAAAGGGGTACCGAAAAGAGACCACTTAGTACAAAGAAGGTACTGAAAAGGGACCGCTTAGAATAAACAGGGTACTGAAAAGAGAGAGAGAGAGAGAGAGAGAGAGAGAGAGAGAGAGAGAGAGAGACCTTGGTATAAAGGTGGTTCTAAGAAACTACTTAGTATAAATGCTTTATAGAGACTGCTTAGCATAAATGCCATACTGAAAAGTGACTGCTTAATAAAAAGTGTATGATGAAAAAAGCCTATTTAGTTTAAAGATGGCGCTGAAAAGAGATTACTTGGTTTAAAAGATGGCCCCGAAAATGGATCATTTAGTATAATCGAGGTTCTGAAAAGTCTTCGGTTTAACCGAGCACAAAATGACACTTTTTTTTTTTTTTTGATTATTAAATTTTTTTGGTTCATCTAATTGTAAAAGAAACTATTAGAAAAGTGCGCCGAACGACGGGATGGGTAAGTTTGTAGCCTTTAGTTCACCTAATTTTTAATGGACATTTTTTATCATCTCTTCAGAAACAAAATCGTTTAACATTGACTTCCAACAATGCTTTAGGCACAAACAAAAATAAAACATTGAATTAAACGGGCATCTCCAGACTGAAATAATCAAGTACTCTCAATGAATGTCAGAAGCCGGTGTTCCAACCCAAGTGAACAACAAGGGTTTCGAATGCGAGACAGGTAGACTCCACAGACGTTCCCTCCGCATTTGACCTTGTCTCGTACTCTGACAAGCTTAGCAAATATAATGAACAATGGGATCTTTATGTCTTTCCTAAGATCACGTGCAATAAATAATGACCCAAAAGAGGCAAACGAACCTAATAAGCAAGTCTGACAAATTGATCTTTTTTTGTTAAGCAAGATATTAACATTACACAAATCATGTAAGGGTGTGATAGTAGAGGGTAAAATACACGATTAAAGGCCACACTGAAATTTACTTTTAATAAGGCCGAACTCAATAAAGATAAGCTGCTATGCGAGGGTGAAAAATAACCCTATGTTTTTTGTGGAAATAAAGGCTACCATTCCTATATGGAAGGAAAGACCAATATGTCCGTAGATTAAAAGAAAGGGCAATTGGTGCATATTGGAGGAAAAGCTGCTATGCTTGTGTGAAAAGAAAAGCCACTATACATGCGTGGAAAGAATGGTCACTCTGCCTGTGTGGGGAAAAAAAGCGACTACAAACTTTAAGAAAGAAAGGGCTCTGTGCGCGAATGTTGAGTGAAGCAGCTGAGCGTCCGAGGAAAGGGAGAAAAAATGTCAACGAAAAGAATATAGACAAAAAGATGACTAAGCACGTGTGGAAAGAAACGCTACTTTTCGCTTTTGCATAGGAAAGTCATTATGTTTCGTGAGGAATGAAAATCCTCTCGGAAAGGCCTATATCGAAAGAAAGGCCACTGTGCGCGTGTAGAAAGAGAGGCAACTATGCCTGTGAAAATTAAGACACTGTTCACGTGTGGAAAGAAAAGCCAATACGCCCGTGAGGAAAGAAAGGCCATAATGCTCGAGTGAAATTGAGTAGAGTGTTTATCAATGGTCTGGGAGACCGGGGTTCAATCTCTGGTTGAGTCATACTCAAAAAATGACACTTGATGCCGCCTTGTTTAGCACTCAACATTATAAGGTAAGGATCAAGGGTAAAATGGAGCAATCCAGGGAATGGAGTAGCGCTCTCCCCTACACCTCGGTGTAGTAGCTATTGAAAAGGGAGCCTTCGGGTCACCCTCGACAAAGGTCACCAACTTTACTTTTTACTTCTGCCTGTAAGGAAATAAAAGGCTATAGCTGCGTGGAAAGAAAGTCGATGAAATAAGTATGGAAATATTGGCCGATTTGCCCGTGTGGAAAGAAAAGCCACTATTCGCGTTTCCAAAGAAAAATCACTGTTTCGTATGGGAAGAAAAGTCACTATGTTCGTGTGCCCTTCTGTGCCCCATTGGAATGAAAAGCCACTTCACACGTGAGGAAAGAATGGCTATTAGAAAGATGTAATTCAGTTAAAAGAAGAGAAATTCCTATGTCACATTTTTCAGACGAGGGAATAAAGTTTGATCCTAATAAAACAGTATCAGTTAAAGAAGTCTACAAATAGAAATGAGCTGTCAACTTGTTAAGAAAATTTTTGAATTTCCAGATTTCGGAAACCGGCAGAGCTATTCTATGATTGCAAAAATAAGTTCTTGGGTTGAGATATGCCTGTGACACTTTCAGAGGGTTTCTCATTGGACAGCACTTTATGCTTGATCATCTTGATTGATACACAAATCAATATTGGCGTCCAGACACTGGACGCTTTATTCAAAAGGATTCAGTGTTTCTGGATGTGCACTTGACAGTGTGTCAGTAGTCCAAGAGCTTTCCGCCAGAAACATGAGGTATTGTTTATGGACAGTTGATGAGTATCTACCCATAATACCTCAAAACACATGTACCAATTTAGAAAGAAACTGTACTTATTGAGCTACAGAACTCGTGGTGAATACAAACAATTACATGGACAGCAACATGAAGAAACTTATAGCAAATATTCACTACATAGAAAATCTAAAATTGAACTCAAAAATAGTCAACATATACTCTACAGTGAGATCGATGAGTAAGGATGGATGGCCAAAAAGAATGATCCGAAATCTCAAAATTGTACTAGGCAGAATGTGTCTTCCTAACGGTACACGACGGTCTTGTAATGAAAGGAATTAGGAATTCCCGTTGGGTAATGGCTAACGTGTTGGGCTGCGACCTCGAAGTAAGCGAGTTTGAACACCAGTTGCACTCTTACATTCACTTTTGGACCAATTCTCTTGAGAAAGGCATGAATCCCTTATCCCCACCCCCATTATGGGTTAGATAACATCACTACAGTTCATCTACAAGGATAGCTTTGGCATTAAATAACCCACAAAGGCTGATATGCCATTAAACAAAGAAACTAAACATCTACTGAAGGGTACAAGACTGGTCATTACCTCAGTCTAAAGAAATTATGTTTTTGAAAAAATCCATGAAAATCATCAAGTAGGTTGGTTGGTTAGTGCTTTATGGCATATCAACCTTTGTTGGTTATTTAATCCCAAATCCTGTTTATATATATATATATATATATATATATATATATATATATATATATATGTATATATATAGTTTAGAAGCGAATAGTTTATTGGCTACATTATTTTTCAACAAGTTGTAGGAGCTCATGTGCTTATACACATTTAATTAGTTTCAAGTATTTCTATCGAACACTAATAATTCTATTCATCAATTATTCCTATGAAATATAAATAATTTGCACACAGCTGCCGTCTAGTTTCAAATAAGTAATAATGATAATACTACGTAAATGATTGAACAGTTCTATGTGACTGATAGATGGGATTCCAACAACTAATCCAGGACAGAGTGTAGCTGGGAGTAATGGCAAAGAAAAGGTACTACACATTCATCAGAATTCCAGGATTGGAACCTCAGTATCTGATGCAATTTAGTATCACGTCCAGGACACTTGGTGGGGAGAGGTTTTATCCATCTGCAGAGATGCAGTCGGTGTATTCCACAGCATCGAGCCGACTGGGCAGGAAGAGCATCAGAGAGTTGTAAAATGGATTGTTGTTGAATTGTCGACCATATTTATATCTCATGGAAGTTTAAGTATCCACGTCATTAGGCTGGTTGCCGACTGCTGTGTCTTCTATTGTCTGCTAAATGTTTTTGGTGTCTGCTGTCGAATGTTTCGTGGACAGTTTTTATATTAAATTGTTCGGAAAATAATGTCCAATTTTAGAACAAACTTTTATAATCTAAATTATCGAATTTCAACAATATTTTAATCAATCAAAATATGATCCCTGAATATCGATGGATTCATGTCATCGATTAAGAAGATTATTTATGCTTGTATGATCAAGATCTGATATCAAGAAATCTCTAAATGCAGTCTCTACTTCTCCTTTGGAAAGGAATGTTTTTTTGACTTAAAAAGTGTCCAGATGCTTAAAAAATGGTAGTCAATTGTTGAGAAATCAGAATATGGTGGATGTGGCAAAGTTTCAAATACAAAGTCAGTGAGCTTCAGCAGTGTCATCCTGAGAATATGTGGCTGGGCATTGACATGAATCAAAATTATGAACAAGCTTGAAATCCCGCCAAAAATTAAAAAAATAAATACATAGTCTCTTTTTTATGATTCTCTCTCTCTCTCTCTCTCTCTCTCTCTCTTTTGAACAGTACACCGTCGGCCGGGCTCAGAAAACGCTGACTGTATCCCTTTGCAGAGGGAAACCCCCCTTCAAAAAAAGGGTATCTGGGGTAAGACAATAAACTGCATCTGTTGGCGAGTCTCTCTCTCTCTCTCTCTCTCTCTCTCTCATAAACGAAATTTACCTGATCTAGATTAAGCCAGCACAAGATGTAGATTCATGTGTGAAGATTATTGGGGAAATTTTCTGTCTGAATATAGTGCCTGATGCACATTGATGTTTGAATTCAGTTCTTCTTTCTCCTAGACTGGTTGATATACAAAGGTTAAAGTTTGCGGTTTACCCTGCTATTGATTTATGGCTGAAGGAAATTGATGGATTCATGCCTTTCTCCAGAGCATTAACGTGAAAGTGAAATGCAAACAAATTCGTCCAGGATTTGAACTCACGCTGCTGTGCCCATTTCTTAAGATGATAACCGTTACGCCATGCGCCTCCATTCATGATCCTGTTGAGGATTAGGGGCATATAACCTTCAAAATCTTTAAATTCTGAAAGAAGTAACAGAAAATTAATATTAGGAAAAGGAATTTTTATTAAAATTATATTAGCGCAGAATTTAAATAGTTTATACGAAAATCGGACAGTATTTTTCGAACAACCAAATAGTATTATTCAACTAGACCGACCAAAATATTAGACATTTTCGTCATTTATTTTCATTGTTTTGGTTTGCTTATAACTACCTTCGCGTGGATAGGATTTTCGGTCAAAGAGCTGTTGCCTGTGTGTCTGGAATTAATGTTACTGGGGAATAAGAAGGTTAGTTGGTTATTTATTTTCGTTGGTTCGTGGGTTGTCGTCGGCATCAATGTTGGTTAATTGCTGGATTCTATGGGGGGACGATTTTGTAGATTTTGTTATCTGGCTTCATTTTTCTTCTTCTTACCTCATTAACTTGTCGGCTTCTATGTCTGTGGAAGGTTGCCTGAGGATTATAGAAGGAAGGACAGAGACGAAGATACCTTTCAACTAAAACTTTATTTTTGAGTTTAACGACTATTCTATAGACGGGAAATTGTTCCTGAAACCAGTAGATATAGTCGCGTCTCCCAGACAAGAAGTTAAAATATATTAAGAGACATTTCTGTGAGGGGGGTATGAAGTTGAAGTTTGTGGTATGTCCAGTAGGTGTCTTCAATTGAGACCACTGCTAACAGGAGATGTACCCTTTCGCCAAGTCCGAGACTTGGACAAACAGGTGCGCTACTTGCCAGCAGTTAAGAGTAACAAGTCCGTCCAGTACCTGGAGTACGGCTGGAGTGGCAGAATTTTTCTTCCGCTGCCAGAAGGCCCTTTCTTTAGACATGCGCCGTCCTTGCTTCTGGTAACTGCTACATTCTTTAAATTTATTTTATTTTATTTATTTATTTTCTTTTTCCTCACACGTTCTATCTTTTGACTTGATGCAAGGTTTGTCTTTGTTTTAATGGTTTATTTTTTAAAAGTATTAATTGTTTAACTCAGCGCAATGTCACCCCGTCTAAGGTTATTTTATGCCTAGAGGTTAGGGAATCGCGTTCATTGTACGTTCATATCTATATTTTTTGTGTAGTTGTTTCTTCATTGATTTTTTGGCGAGGTTATGTTTTTTCATACACGGTCTTATCGAATGCTAATAATTTTTAAACACATTTATTTGATTTGTAGATAGGACCCTAACAGGTACTACCATTCAGGGTCAGAGTGGGCCTGGGAGTAATAGCAATGAAGGGATACTTTATACTCTTCAGATCACCAGAACTAGAGCCACACCACCAGATGCCGTTTATTGACATAATCATGACACCCCATTTTTGTTTAAGGAGATGAGCTTAGTCGACGGATTTTTTTAAAAGGCACCACTCATATCTTATTTGCCCTTCGTCGCTTTTAGATGGTTTATAGAGTAGCCACCAGGGAATATTTTTGTCGTTACTTCAAGATGACTGTATTCAGGGATGTCATTTTTCCAGGAGTTTAGGAAAGGATTTCCCTGAGGGACGCAAGAACAAAATAAGTTTTATATCTAATTGAAATTGAAGAAAGCGAAATTGAAAAGAAGAATTTTAATTCGAGAAAAATTTATACAAAATTCCCAAACTGCTAATTCAAAGTGAAACTATTCGTAGTTTTTCATTTCGAACACACAAGTTAAAAATAACTCATTTCTAAAACTTAAAGACTTGCAAAGATAGTCGATCCAAAACCTTTTAATTTGGTCATTTCATACGCACGTACTCTCGATTAGATATTATTTTAGACTTTGGGCTTTTCCAGATTTCTAAATTCGTCCATTTTCTGTTTTCTCGCATCAATTTAGAGCCGAGTTTAAATGACCTAAAAAACTTGTCTCTGAAAAGAAGATAATGAAGGTCTGTGGTAAAACGACTTAGTTTCACCATTCACCACAGAAGTGTGACCATCCTTAATTTCTTGTTTTGTTTAATTTTTTGTTGTTTTTCGTTTTTGCGTTTTTTTGTTTGGTTTTTGTTTGTTTTTGGTTTTTGGTTTTATGTTTGTTTTGTTTGTTGTTGTTGTTGTTGTTGTTTTATTTGTTTATTTGTCGTTTTAAACCCACCATATACCCGGAAAAAACAAGTTTTATCTTTTGATTCGTTTGATACTATGCTCACGTGTCTCGCTATCGATATGATCTCTCTGTCTCACTTCCTCTATCTCAGTCTCTATCTCCATGTGTGTCTGTCTCTCTCTGTCTCTCTGTCTCTCTGTCTTTCTCTCTCTCTCTCTCTCTCTCCTCTTATTCAGCTGTCTCTTTTTGTTATCCCTCCTTTTATATTTTCCTTTTAGTTAATCCTCTGCTTGACTGTTTTGTACACTTCCCTTATTATCTTAACACCCCCCCCCTCTCTCTCTCTCTCTCTCTCTCTCTCTCTCTCTCTCTCTCTCTCATTTGAACAGTACACCCTGTCGACCAGGCTCAGAAAACGCTGACTGTATTCCTTCGCAGAGGGATAAGATCTTCCCCCCCTCAAAAAAGGGGTATCTAAGGTAAGACAATAAACTGTGTCTGTTGGTGAGGCTTCAACTCTGGCGATTTTAAGGCGTCTCGAATACTCGTTCATTGTCATTACTTCCAAGTTCACTCTGACCTGGAGTGCTAGGACCCGTTAGAGTCCCATTAATGGGTTAAATAGATCTGCTTCAAGTTATTTGTATCCGATAGAAATACTTGATGCCATATAACTGGACAAATAAGTTGTATTAATGCAACATATTAGAAGCAATAACGGTTTACTGAGGATTATTATGATCACTTCCAGGAAACCATGGAACCGTTTGGAAACACGTGGTTATCATTAAATAAAGAAGTTACTTAAAATCATATGATTATTCGTATGAGATAGGAGATAGGAGGACTTGAAACCATATAACAAAGGATTATAATTAAATTCATCATCATCATCGTGTCGTGCCGTCAGCACGGATATCCCTGACTCTCTCTCGCCACTTCTCCATATCGTTCATCACCTCTGGCAGGTCTTCAGGGCTACATCCCGTATCCTCACATAGCTGCTGTATGTATGTTCGCGCTGGTCGTCCTGCTTTTGCTCGGCTATATGTGGGGGTCCATTGGAGAACATCACTTATGAGCTCGTCCCTGCATCTCCAGCAGTGTCCAGCGTGTCTGGTTCATCTAACTTGGATAGTTTTCGTGATGGGTGGCAGGTGGCCGTATAGTTGATGCCTTGTGGGGTGTTGCCGCCAGGACTTGTTCAATATTGCACGCAGCATTCTTGTGTAATTGCCGTCCATCTTCTTCTCCAGCCGTTTAGTTAGCGTCCAAGTAGTGCATCCATACAGCAGTATCGACACGACCGCTGCCTGGAAGAAACTGCGTTTCATTTTATCGGTCAGGTTTGATTTCCATATGATCAATAGCTGTCCATGCCTTCGTTAGCCTCGTGTCGATGTCTTTTTCGGTTGATGAGACACTGCTTCCTAGGTAGGTGAATTTGTCAGCCAGTTTCAGAGAGGTTCCTTCTAGTGTGGAGATGTCACCTGCTTGATTAAAGCACATATATTCCATTTTGTGTGCATTGACATGGAGGCCAATGCCTGCGGCGGCTCGTTCCAAACTATGCAGTCGTGTTTCGGCTTGGTTGGGCGTATTTGCTTGTATCGCTATGTCATCGGCGTAGTCGGCGTCGGTAATTGTTTTTGCGGTGTACCTTCTGCTTCTTTTCTTTGTCAACTCGAAGCCGTTTTCTCTGATTTTTTTTTTTTTTGATTTTTTAAAAATCTTTTTTATTGACCATCCGTAGAATACTTGAATGCGTACGGGAAAAAAAACCTACAGGCGACATTACTATTTGTCGACTTTACCAAGGCCTTCGATTCCATTCACAGAGGGAAGATGGAACAAATCCTTCTAGCATACGGCCTACCAAAAGAAACCGTAGCAGCAATAACGATTCTCTATAGAAACACCAAAGTGAAAGTACGTTCACCAGATGGAGACACAGAATACTTCGACATTGTAGCAGGAGTACTACAAGGGGACACACTGGCCCCATACCTCTTTATCATCTGTCTAGACTACGTGCTTAGAACATCGATCGATAAAATCAGAGAAAACGGCTTTGAAAAAAATTATTAAATTATTAGATGCCAAAATTTCCGAAAAAGAAAAAAGACGATGAATTAAATGAAAAGATTGCAATACGTCTTGAATCTGTATACATAAATACTTGTGTATGACAACAAGCTATATCCGATGGTGGGACTACAGTTCTTAGGATATGGGGGAGCGTGAACTTACTCTTTAGCTATTGTTACTCACCGGTTCACTCTGACTTGGAGTGGTAGTAACTATTTGGGTCCCATCTAGTAGATTTATATTAAATAATATTTCTAATGATTTTGAATTTCATTAATATATTAACTCTTAAAACAGTGATATTGAAGCTAAGTATATATTTACCCACCCCCTCCGCACAAGGTCAATTTTTATGCGGAGTTTAACAAGTTTGAATTCAGAGTTTTCCTTTTCCCAGACTGGTTGCCATAGCAAGGCTAAAGAACCAAGTCTGCCCTACTATTTTACTCATAGCTGAAGGAAGAATACTGGAACTCATACCTTTCCTAAGAGTATTAACACTATGTGAAGTGCAAAAAGCTTCGGCCCGGATTTGAACTTGGGTTGCCGTGTCGATTTCTTACGACGGTATTCATTACAGCACGAATGCCTCCATATTACAACTAAGTGGGAAGTGTTTACCTGTTTCAAATGATTGTAAAGATACATTTTTGTATTGTTTTAGATTAAAGATCATAATTGTTAAACTGAATTTGACATAACCTAACAACGGTTGACCTGCAATAAAAATCAACTAACATAAATCCACACGCACGCACACACTCTCTCTCTCTCACACACACACACACACACACACACACACACACACACACACACACACACACACATTTACATACACAAAGGCGCTTGGCCGAACGGCTATCGTCTGAGAAATTGTTACCGTGAGTCGATTTCAAGTCCTAAATGAGACAGTTTGCGTTTTACTTCGCGCTAATGAGCTGAAACAACATATCAGAATAGTTTTTGATATGTTAACCAGTGTTTTGAAAGAAATTGTCTTGATATATGCCGTGCAAATGAGAGAACATACATTGCGCAACTATAAGTTTCACTCGGGTATTTTATTTCTCTTCAAAACAGCAGACAACATCTCTCTTGTCTTAGAACAAAGGTAAAAAAAGGTGGATAAGGGTTTTTTTTCTGACTGCCATGTGACATCCCATCAGGTAACCAAAGGACACGCCCATTCTATTTGAGTGATAACTATTTATTGCCTCCATACACCTCTATATTGATACGATCTTTATGAAATTTTTATAATTGAAATTTGTGTTTCTGGTACCATTTTTGAGAAAGAGGGAAACATTAACAAGAAATCCTGAAAATAAAATCTACCTTCAAAGATTTAGAGAAATTAATAAAATTGTTTCACCACTGAACGAATTTATCAAGAACACAAGAAACGGTGTGAAAATGGTAAAGACAGTTGTTAACAGAGAAATTAAAAAATAAACAGCCAGTGAATCCATTCTAATTTAGATTACCTTGTACAGACACTCGGTTACTTCGAGCAAATTTTTGAATTTTATAAAGCACCGTCTATTATCATATTCAAATGGCGTAATTGTTTCATCTAAGTCAATATGTGACTAGAATGGAGAATATCAGTTGGTTAAACGCGTCTTTCCTCAGATATGGTTTGTTAGCTATTGACACCCTGTGAAAAAAACAAACAAACAAACTCGTATCATGGTCAGTGCAAAAGAAATGTAATTGAAAAGTGAATTATTTTGCTGAAGTAACCAATGTTGTCCACAAGGGTTACAAAAGACATTTACAAAGTCCAGACAATTTCATAATCCTCACTGCTATTTTGTCGTATACACAAAGCTATAAAAACAAAACAATTAGGCGATTAAGTAGAGCTTCTCAAATTTATCTAGTAATGCCATAAACATGAATGGAATGAAGTCAATTACCTCTACATTCTGAATAATTAACAAAAAATCTAAAATACAGAAATAAAATCGATATGTCGGTATGTCAGTAAATTGTCATTATATATATATATATATATATATATATATATATCAACTCCTCCGTACAAGCAAGGTAAATTTTAAAGTAAATTTTAACATGTTTCAATTCAAAATTTTCCTTCTTGATCGGTTACCACCCAAGGTTAAAGAGCTCGTATGCCCTACTATCTACTCCTTGCTGGAGGGAGAATAGAGGTATGTTTTTCCCATGGGTATTAATGTTATGTGAAGTGTAACAACCGAGTCCAGGATTTGAACTCGGGTCTCCGTGTTCATTTTCAACGTTGATAATCATTTTATCAATGAATTCAGGAAGGTGCCGTATTTTCCCGAAGTACTTTCGGTCTTAACAGAAGCCATCTTGCGGGGAACAAATAATGAAATGACAAATACAATGACAATTTCATATATATTTATATAAAGATTAGAAAAAAAAAAACAAATGGAATAATTTTGCTCGAGTATACTTCTCCAATAAATATGTTTAAAAGAGAAAATGTTGTCTATGTATATAAAATATAATCCTCGAATGAATTATTAAAGTTTTAGATTTACATGTGTTTGTGTGTGTGTGTGTGTGCAAATAATCCTGTAAATAAATGACTATGATATACTAATTATGATTTGGACTCTTTCCTAAGACAGAAACACTGATGTCATCATACAACACTTTTAAAATAAGAACCCAATAAGTTCATGGATCGTCTAGTATATTATTATTAAAACTCTCAGTATATATATATATATATATATATATATATATATATATGTTTCATCAGTAAATTGTATTTTTTAGATATATTAAACTTATAGCCATGAAAATGGCAGGAAAAGGTAAGATAACATTCATTTTAAGTTTTATGCTGGTTTATTTAAGCGCTTTTCTGATTAAAGAAAAAAGTTTCAGATGAAAGAATAAAATGTTGTCATAGCTATCTGTTCATTTTACCACACACGCGTGCGCGCGTGCACACACACACACACGCACGCACGCACAAATACACACACATGTAAATTAATAACTTTAATAATTCATTCTAATTTTATAATAATTATAGTATATAATAATTGTATGTATAAATATATAATATATAAATGTATAATAACCCATGATATAAATATGATAATGATAAATCTATTGATAAATATGATAGATATAAAAGAGTAAAGAAAGATTAATTAAGCAGCCAATGATTGCAAGGATGATATCAGGACACTCAGTAAAGCAACAAAATCTAGAAAAAAATGGGAAGAAAAAACGGCAGGGATACTTCTAATCGATAAACTGGGGAGATTGCACCCGATATGACCTCGACATGGCTAAGAAGAGAAAATCTACAAAAAAAGGACTGAATCTTTTTTGTCGCAGTACAAAATAATAGCAAAAAGACCAATTATATCAAGGCGAAAATTGATAATAGGTAACAAAATAGCAAGTCGAGGTTATGTGGAAATAAAGATGAGGCAGTTAATTACATAATAAGTGAGTGTAACAAACTTACAAAGACGGGGTGCAAAATTTGGCATGACTGGGTGGGAAAGGTGATCTACTAGGAATTATGCAAGAGATTAAAGTTTAATCATACAACCAAATGGTACATGTACAAACAAGAATCTGTTCAGGAAAAGGAAACACATAAAGTTCTCTGAGACTTTGACATACAAACGGATCACTAAATCTTGGCCAGAAGACTAGACCTTGTGTTCATTAACAAGAAAAAACAACTAGTCAACTAACAGATTTTGTCATTTCAACGAACCGTTGAGTGAAATCAAAAGAAGATAAAATTAGAGAAATATCTGGATATTGGCAAAAAGCAAAAAATGACGTGGAACAGAAAGGTGACAGTGATACCAATAGTAGTTGAAGTATTAGGAATGGTCAACAAAGGCTTGGAAAATAAACTGGAGGAACAGGAAATCCGAGTGAGAATGGCAACCATCCAGACCATAGCATTATTAAAGTCAGCAAGAATACTCTGGTGAGTCCTGGAGACAAGAGGAGGCTTGCTGTCACTTAGACTTCAGTGACAAATCAGTTAAAGGTGCTGGGAAAAAACTCACAAGGAGAATATTGAAAACTACTCGAGACAAAACTCTCCAGCAGAAATCTCATCAAAGGAATAAATACTTGGGCTATGCCACTAGTCAGATATTCGGGACCCTTTCTCAAGTGGACCCGAGAGGAACTTAAACAAATGGACCTAAGAACAAGAAAACTAATGCCCATGCATAAGGCATTACACCCCAGAGATGACGTTGACAGAGAATATGTATCTAGAAAAGAGGGAGGAGGAGGACTTGCCAACATCGAAGACACCGTTGACGCATCCATATAACGGCTGGAAGACTACATAGACAAACACGATGGAGGACTAATTACAACCATCAGAAACGATACGGACAACACGATAAACGAAAGAATGACAATAACTAGGAAACAAAAATGGGAAGGAAAACAACCCTATGGCCGCTTTAAACGTCTAATAAACAACATCTCACACCAGAAAACCTGGACGGGGCTAAGAAAAGGAAACCTTAAGAGAGAAACGGAATCCCTTCTAATAGCAGCACAGGACAATGCCATAAGAACCAATCATATCAAAGCGAGAATAGATAAGACGCAACAAAACAGTAAATGTAGGCTATGCGGTGACAGAGACGAAGCTATCAATCTCATTATAAGCGAATGCAGCAAATTAGCACGGAAGGAGTACAAAGCGAGACATGACTGAGTCGGCAAGGTGATCCACTGGGTAAATGTGCAGGAAATTTCAATTCGACCATACAAACAAATGGTACATGCACAACCCGGCACCTGTCCTAGAAAATGACTCGCATGAACTCCTATGGGACTTTAACATACAAACGGATCACCTAATCCCAGCCAGAAGACCAGACCTCATAATCATAATAAAAAAAAAAGAGAATCTGCAAAATTGTCGACTTTGCTGTCCCGGCTGACCACAGAATAAATCTGAAAGAAAGTGAAAAGAAGGATAAGTACCTCGACCTTGCTAGAGAATAAAAAAAGTTGTGGAACATGAAAGTAACGATTGTGCCAATTGTGATTGATGCGTTAGGCACAGTAACTAAAGGATTATTAAAGGGCCTGGAGGACTTGGAATTTGGCGGACGAGTGGAGACTATCCAAACGACAGCATTGCTGAGGACGGCCAGAATACTGGGACGTGTCCTGGAGACTTGAAGAGACTTGCTGTCACTCAAACTCCAGTGAAAAACCATCAGCTAACACTGATGTGAAAAAACTCTAAAGGAGTAAATAATAATAATAATAATGATTCAAATGCTTGGTAGGGGATCGAAGGAGTTTGAAATCGGAGGACGAAACGAGATTATGCAAACTACTGCATTGTTGAGGTCGGCCAGAATACTGAGAAGAGTCCTGGAGATCTGGAAAAATTCCCTATCACTCAGACTCTATGAAATATCATCAGCTAACACTGGCGTGAAAAACTCTATAATAATGATAATAATAAATCGCGGCCAGAATATCTGATATAGAGTTAATTAACACGAACAACAAAGAACCTATCATTCGTGGATTTTGCCGTTCCAGCGGACCACTGATGAAAAATAAAAGAATTCGAACACATAGACAAATACTTGGATGTTGCCAAAGAATTGAAAAGGCCATGAAACATGAAGATGACCGTGATACCAATTGTAATTAGTGTCCTTGTAACAGTCCTCCCGAGATCTGGTAAAAGATCGAAGGAATTTGAAATCAGAGGAAGAATCGAGACCATCCAGACCACTGCCTTATTAAAATCGTCTAAAATACCCTGAAGAGTCCTGAAGACTTGAGGTGACTTGTTGTCATTCAGACTTCAGTGAAAGACCACCTGCAAACGCTGGTGTGAAAAACTTGCAAAAAATAACACGAAAGGTGCAATAAATTTGAGAACACATCCTATCACTCAATCTCCAACACAAATCACAATGCATCGAACAGAAATACGCAAATGAATTAAATATAATAATGAATTCAAACAAACTTGTTTTTGTGAATGTTTTGACATAGAGAAGATTCTTCAAGATTTTCATCTTAGTTACACATATGCCGCATAAAAGAAGATCATTTTAGACTGACAAAACATTCTTTTAAATTTGATTCTTGTTAGTTTAAACTAAAACCGGATCCATTTGTTCGTTAAATGTGCCCATCCTTGTGTTTGCCGATGGACAAAAGAAATTCTAATACACTTTTTACGTAGTGAATAATACACACACACTTATATATAGAAGGAAAGCAAAAATCTCGACAAATACTCTGACCTAGCCAGAGAGTTTTTAAAAAGTTATGGAACAGTGTAGCTAACAGTAATACCAATCATATTTCGAGTACTTAAAACGATCCCAAACAACCTGGACCAGAGAAGACAAAAACTGTAAGACTGGGAAGAATTGAGACTATCTACAACGCTACTAAGATCAGCTAGAATACTTTGAAGAATCCTGGAGAACTATGGAGATTTACCACTAGTCATACTTCAGTAAAAACTCCAGGTTTTACTTTTGCGAGTACTCCATCAATGATTGTTATCACTGTCACTGTAATCTGCTAGAGTCGACTTGTTCTCAAGTTCTTTTCTTTTTATTAACTAAAACTACATCTGGTCGTCTGGTCTGGATTTGGCGATCCATTTTTACCTCAAAATCCCCGAAGATTTTGTGTGTCTCATTTTACAAGGCATATATATATATATATATATATATATATATATAATTTTCCAGGGAATAGTTTGCAAGTAACCTTGTTTTTAAATGATTGGTTTGGTTTGGTTTTAATTAATGGAACATTATCTCTTGTGGGTTATTTAATGCTAGATCCTGTTCACACATATTTGTAAGTATTTACCAAGGCCTCAGCAGTGGAAGGATATGACTCAAGGTCAATTTTTAAGCGGAGTTTAACAGGTTTAAATTCAGATTTTTCCTTCTCCGAGACTGGTTGCCTAACCAACGCTAAAATACCCAGTCTGCTCTACTATTTACACATAGCTGAAGTGGGAATAGTTGGATTCATACATTTCCCAAGGATATTAGCGCTATGTGAAATGCAAACAGTACCGTCTAGGATTTGAACCAGTGTCACAGTGTCCATTTCCAACGACGATAACCATTATACCTCGGCAATCAATCAATCAATATATATATATATATATATATATATATATATATGTGTGTGTGTGTGTGTGTGTGTGTGTGTGTGTGTGTGATTTGTGAGTGAATAGTTTGTAGGACCATTCCTAAAATGGATAGGGAAAGAATTGAGACAAATAAACGAAATGACAAAGAAGATGAAGACTACGTGCAATGCTTTATAACCGATGATAGAAACAGACTGTATATATCAAGAAAAGAAGGAGGAAGAGGACTTGCCAGTATTAGGGATTGCATTGATTCATCAACTCATGGATTCGAGAATAACATCAAAAAGATCAAAGAAAGATTTATTACTGCAGCCAATAACAGCATTACAAATAGGAAAACAACAAAAACTAGGAAACAGAAATAAGAAGCAAAACAGCTATATGAATATCTCAAGCAACAAACTAGTGATTGTGAACACAAGAAGACATGGATAAGAAAGAGAAATCTAAAAAGAGAAACTGAATTTCTACTAACTGCAGCACGAAGCAATGTTAGAAGGATCAACTAAATTTAATCAAAAATCGATAAGGTACGACAGAATAGCAAGTGTAGGTTATGTGGGGAAAGAAATGAAATGGTAAATTATATAGTAAACGAAGGCAGCAAGCTAACACATAGTACAACAGTAGGTACGACAGGGTAGGAAAGGGGATCCACTGGGAATTGAGCAAGTGATTGAATTTTAACCGTACTACCGATTAGTATATGTACATACCTGAATCTGTCCGAAAGAATGAGATGCATAAAATTCTCTTGGATTTTGGAATACAAACAGATCACATAATCCGGATTAAAAGGGCAGACTTAATATCAATTAACAAGAAAAAAAGAACTTGCCATGAAGTGAATTTTCATGCTCCAGCGTTGCAGAAAGTGAAAATAAAAGAAAGTGATAAAAGAGGCAAATACTTTGATGTTGCAGTTCAGCATTTATGCCACTGACATTATTTCTGGAAATTGTTTGAAATTATATCATAAAGATGTGTTACACAATATTAATATAATTTTCATATATTTTCTAGGGTAGAACGTGCATAAACTAATGTCAAGAGTCACCACTTCTAAATATGCAAAAGTATCAAATTCTTGTTGTTCGAATTTCTGAGACGAATCTTCATGATTTTTATCATTCAGGGTTTTCTGACTATTGTCTTCATCTTTACTGTTATATTCACAACATTTCAGCCGATGTGTCCTCCGGCCTTCTGCAGGTGTTTTTGTCGAACTCGGGAGTCGAACACATAGCTTAACAGTTATAGGCGTTGGTTCCCTAAGCATCTAAGTGACAATCATCTGGAGGTTGCATGTTCAATCCTGACTGCAGGCGAGTAACAATACAGGAATACTTAACACTTGTATTTGATTATGGCTAACGGAATCAGAGCAAGCAACCCCCGTGGATTAAATTAAGGACATGGTTCGAAGTTCCGTGTAGGCTCCCGAGTTTGACAAGAAATGCCAGAATAAGGTTAGAGGACACATCGGCTGAAACGTTGTAAATATAACAATAAATATGAAGTCCGAAAACCCTGAATGATAAAAAGCATCAAATTCTGTTAATAGAAGGTAAAAAAAAAACAGTAATCATGGTTGAACTCAACTTTGATTATTTTTAATAAACACAGCATCAGCTTTATAATCAGTGCTAATGTCTTTCCCATTAATTTATTATTCCCTGCCTTCATTCATCTTCTACACTCCACCAGTTCACTCTCCCTATCAACACTGGAATCATTCATCAATGTTCTCTGTAATATCAGTTCTGCTTTTCAAATAAAAATACTTCCATAAAAATATCAACATTTTTAATCAGCTGCTGGAGATTCCAAGAATGTGTTGATAAAGATGGTAAACACGTGGAGACAATTTCGTTTGATTTGGTTTCTTAGTTTTAATGGCATATCAACGTCTGTGGGTTATTTAATGCCAAATCCATTATTATGGAAGAACAGTAGAAGTACTACTTGATCCATAGATAGGAGGGGATAAGGGGATCCATACTTATGTATTCGTCCGAATGTGAATGTAATAGTGTGACTGGAGTTTGAACTCACTTACAATGATTATGCAGTCTAATACGTTAACCACTACACCACAACGAGCCCCTCCTCGTGACTGTTTGAAATTATATCATAAAGATAATCCCCTAAGGGTGTTAACACTTTTTTAATTACCCAGGATTTGTTATCAATAATTTCTTTTAGCCATTAGTATAATATGGTATACAAGGGTCGATCAAAAAGTTTTAAGCCCAACCGAGAAAGAACATAGCTGAATATTTTGGTTGTGACAACACACTATTACTTCTGATAAAACTTGAGAAACTAATTCAGATTTTTCTAGTTTTTTGAGAAATGGTAGTATGTTGCCTCAAAGAAAATCTTCTGTAATGCTCTTCTTTCTGGGTGAGGTTACGAACTTTTTGCACAGACCTCCTACGTAACTCTGTCCTCTCAATCTCTCCTCTGAGCTCTCTGGGTGAGTCTGCTTATGGAAACTGTATTGATTCCTATTTCTCCAGTCTGTATTAAAATACTCAGGTGAGCTAAAAGATTTACAGTATTTTGGTACGTGATAATTAGCAGCGCGTATATCACGTGAGCGAAATACTTCAAGCAATGTGTTTAGTAGAATCGTGGTAGTTGGTGTGCTGACACATTGTGCATTGCTTCACTTTGTGATTTCAAAGTCGCACAGATGACCGTGCAACATAGTCTAGTTCAGAAACATATGCTTCATCAGTTCGAACCAGGCTATGACGTCACGAAAGCAGTCAAAAATATTTATGGTACGAAAGATGAAAGTGTTGTTAATCACATTACAGTAAAGCAGATGGTTCAAGAAATTTTATACGAGTTGCAAGAACCTTGACAGACAATACCAGGTAGGCCCAAAAGCATGAATTCAGAGGCCGTGCTCCAAATCATAGAGTCAAATCCAGTGAGAAGCATTCGGAGAGGATCAGGTGAGTTCGATATCTCACTATCCACAGTGCTTCGTCATCTTCACGATCTCAGCAAAAATATCTAGAGCTGCCGAATTGTCCATCACATAACTAAAAAATTCTAACTCCCCCTAATATGATAGGGCAGGATGATTTATCCGCCTTTCCCCCCAGTCGGAAATGACACAAAGTCATTTTTAGAGGATGATCGCGCACTAATTGATACACACGCGAGGCCGACATTTTGTAAGATTTTTGTAACATTTAGCAATCCTCCCTTTTGATGAATTTCTGTAGCCACGCGATGCACTTTGCCCTACAAAGCAGGAATTGCCGAAGAGGAAAGCTCCCCCCGCCCCGGGACCAGGTGACCAACTCCAACTCAATAGGTGCAAACGACAGGTGAGTTGAAGGTAGTAATTTGCCTGGTAGTTATGACAATAAGTCACAAAGGAAAGATATTACCGTTCTGCCTGACACTATTATTTACCTTGAAACCGTTAGGGGCATAAAGATTCGATTTTTCAGCCAATTTTATGGCTGATTGTACAACAATGAAAATATAAATGCCATACATGTAAATATATTGTTATTGTGTTGGCTAAATATCAGGGTTCATTTTAACTCGGAGAGCGAGTTAAAAGCACCCTTGTCAAGATAAGAAACTTACTAAGATATCACTTATTTCTACAGAAAGTGGCGGAAAGAAACAAGAGCATCCTCATAGGGGATTGGTCACATTTTCAGTGAAATCTAAGCTACAAGTATTTTTTACCGAAGAAGACAGTGAAAAGAAATATTCTCTCTCTCTCTCTCTCTCTCTCTCTCTCTCTCTCTCTCTCTTTCCATCCGATCCCATCGTCAATAGCTCCTGGCTGGTCCTAGAGACGATATTCAGTGTCTGCACAGACCTGCTGTATGTAAGTCCTTGCAAGTTGGCCAACAGCAGCGTGTCTATATGCAGGAGTTCATAACAGAACCTCCTCACTTCTTTTGTAATGTTCCGCCTATCTTGTTCGTCTTATTTGGATGGTTTGTGAGATAGGAGGTGTTTTTGACGATGCTGCAACCAAGATGTGTTCCAAACAGCTCGTAGCATTCTTGTGTAATTCCCATTTGGTTTCTTTATTTATGGATTTCGTTCGAGTTAATGGAGTGCATTTAGACATTAATACCGACACAGTCACAGTTTGGAGGAATTCACGTTTTATTTCATTAGATAGATTAGATTTCCATGTGATCGATACTCTGTCAATAGCAGTTCACGCCTTCATTAGGCGTATATTGATATTACTTTCAAGAGATGAAATATTGCTGCTGAGGTAAGTAAACTGAT
The DNA here is from genome assembly GCA_963585895.1 of Sepioteuthis lessoniana. Taxonomy (NCBI): domain Eukaryota; kingdom Metazoa; phylum Mollusca; class Cephalopoda; order Myopsida; family Loliginidae; genus Sepioteuthis; species Sepioteuthis lessoniana. Next base: position 1,049,140 of record OY757909.1, read on the forward strand.
CTAATTTCAGAGGCTTTGCCAATTTGAGTGCATATAGCTCTTTCTTGCTAAAATTGATGAACTTTTAACTGCGTTCATGTTGAGGCCAATGCTTCCTGCTGCATGCTCCAGTCTATGCAGCAGGGATTCAGCTTGGGCAGGAGTTTCATGAAACGCAATATATCCGTTACCAAGTTTCTAAAATTTGAAACTCAGCAAGTATGACTAAAGGAAACTCATGCAACACAACCACTTTTGGGGGCTTTGAATACGTTAACAATATCTTCTGCAAAGGAGTAAAACACCTCCCACCAAAAGGAGTGCTCTTTGTATGACACGTAACTGCATCTGATGGTGAGGCTCCAGTTTTGAATAATTGAGGTTTGTTGAGTACTTCTTCATAATAATTACTCCCAGCTTTACCCTGACCCAGAGTAAAACTGTTGGGGTCCTATCTATGGGTCGAACAGATTTGTTAAAAAATTACGCGTATTCGACTGGATCGTATGAAAAAAAAATCTTAAGAAACAACAACCGAAAAATATAAATACGAACGTACCATGAACGCGATTTCCTAACCTCTTGGTATAAAATAGATCACGACGGATTAACATGCCATTAAGATTAATCAATAAACACATTTCAGGCACATATCTGATTAGATAATCGCTGATAACTATAATAGTATCTGGATATGTATTTTGTCTCCTAACTTAGGGTTGTATAATAGATTAGTGGAATTTATCATCGACAGGTAACGTAATATTCGAATTAAGTTATAACCATCAAAATGGCTGGCTGGTTGGTTGGTTGGTTGGGTTTTATGGCATATCAACCATTGTAGGTTATTTAACGCCAAATTCATTTTTATGTAAATAATCAGTTCTATTTAAAACAATTCAGTTTAGCATGAGTACACAGTTTAATTGTCAAAAACATTTCTATTTCAAACTATTTAAGCAGTTATATATAACAATTCAGTTTAGTGTAAGTACAGTTTCAATGTCAAAACGATTCAGTTTAGCAAAAGCACGCAGTTTAAATGTAAGTACAGTTTAATTGTAAAAAACATTTCTATTTCGAGCTATTCAGTTTAGTCAAGCAATTCTACTTCAGCTAATTCAGTTTAGTAAAAGTACAGATTTTGTCTACACAGTTACATGTCTGAACAGTTCTATGTCAAACAATTTAGCTTAGTGTAAATACAGTTTCAATGTCAAAAACAGTTCTATTTGTAAAAATTCAGTTTAGCACAAGCACGCAGTTCAAATGTAAGCACAGTTCAATTGTCAAAAAACATTTCTATTTCAAGATATTCAGTTTAGCATAAGTATGCAGTTAGTTCTATTTAACCCATAGATAGGGCCCTTTCAGGTGCCCCCACTCCGGGCCAGAGTGGACCTGCGAGCGATGGCAATAAAGGGGTACTCCGCATTCCCCAAAGCTCCAGCACTGCTGGAATCTCATCATCAGATTGTTTAGTATCATATACAGGACACTCGTTGAGGGCAGTCTTACCCCTCTGCAGAGGTGCAGTCAGTGTATTCTACAGCCCCAGCCGACAGGGCAATACACAGAGTTAAATGTCAAAACAGTTTTATTTTAGACAATTCAGTTTACCATAAGTACATAGTTTAGATGGCAAAACAGTTCTATTTCGAGCAATTCAGTTTAGCATTAGTACGCAGTTTTAATGTCAAAACAGTTTTATTTTAAACAATCCACTTCAGCATAAATACGCAGTTTAAATGTATAAAAACAGTAAACGCCAACCACCATTTAGTTCTATTTAACCCATAGATAGGACCCATATCAGGTGATACCACTCCGGGCCAGAGTGGACCTGGGAGCGATGGCAATGAAGAGGTACTCCGCATTCACCAAAGCTCCAGCATTGCTGGAACCTCACCATCAGATTGTTTAGTGTCATATCCAGGACACACGTTGGGGGGGTCTTACCCCTCTGCAGAGAAGCAGTCGGTATATTCTACAGCCCCCCCCCAAATGGCTGGAAAAATATCCTTAAAATGCTACTCGGTTTGAGTGATGTATGGTGAATCAGTTTGAATCGATGTCGATGCTTGGTTAAGATGTCACATGATCAGAATGCAATGGAAAAATAATTGAAATAGTTAATCAGTCTGCTGGGACCTGTAACTTTTTTCTTGACATAACCTCAAACCTCCAATTATGTCGACGCTTTCATTTAATTCTTCAGTGCTGTTCCTAGTGTTTCAACAACAATGGATACAACCGACATTTTATTCCATAACTTTTTAAGTTCTCTTACAAAGTCTAAATATTTGTCAATCGTTTCACTTTTTTCAACTTTATCTTGCAGTCTGTTAGAAAAACAAAAATCCACAAACTGGCAAATATGTTTTTTTATAATGACAAGTGTATGGCACCTACCCTTCTGACCCCTTATAGCTGTTGTTTCCTATAAAAAAGGATTGGTAGAAAAATCACAATGTTATGCACTTCTTTGTACTTCTGTGCTAAGACATATCTATTGTATCATCCATAGATATAACCCTATTAATCTTTTTAAAATATAAAGCAGTTAATTTAATTAATCAACAGCTGTTGTTACCAATAAAAACGATTGACTAAAGAAACCTGTATTAAAATCAAATACTGTACTATCAAGTGGAAGAACCAGTCTACAGAGAAATATTTTTTATATAATTATGTTTATCTCAACAATTCCTGAGACTCTACCAAAACCATTTCAAGTTAGACTAATCTTCAGTCTGGGCAAAAACAATAAATTTGCTATTCCACACCTATATGTCCATCATTGCCATCATTAGTTCCAAACCAGTATCCTACTTCAGTTTGTCTGTGTATGAGACATGACATCTACCATGCCTTCCATTCCATCTTGTGGATCCCTCAGGACCCGCTTTTCTCTTCCCGATGACAAAGCCAACTCAGTAGCCAAACTGACACTAAAAATGGTCCTCGACAGATTCAAAATCCCATATACAAACCTGAAGACCAAAATTAACAGGTTGTTCCGTCCAAAAAATGCCTTAAAATTGGAGTAACATCATGCACAACAAATTCTTTCAAAATAAAACCCAACAAAGGAGATTGGAAACTTTTGGCTTCAGAAAATCCAAAAAGGAACAAGTTACTATATCCCGACTACGGCTACAAAAAACTAATCCGCTCCTTTTTACTTAAAAAAAGAAGAAAAAAAAACCCAACCAGAATGCATGGCATGTCAAACATCCTATACAGTTAAGCACATTCAAATAAAATGTAGTAATTTTGCTGTTATCATAAAATGCTTCAACAACACAAATAATATAAGATATACATTCTGAAATATTGGTTAGATAACATTTAACCTTCCTGAAAGAAATAAAATCATACCTAAAATATAACAGCAAATTTGAACTTTACCTGACAAACCTACCCCTCAAAGTGACCCCAATTCCGCTTGGCAACAAACAACTGCAAACAATTCACTATCAAAATCAAGAACGATCTTTTGAAAAACGTAAAAAATCTGACTGTCCCCTCAAATTTACCAATTGTCTTAAAGTATCCCCAGACGGATTGACGTACTGTTTAACCAAATCAAATCAATCAATTAATCTAAATAGTAAGTACAACGTCCTGATAGACGAACTCGATTTTCTCTTCTCTCTTATTTTTGGAAAACTTTCATGCAAGCATTCATTTGTCATGAGCTACTGCTATTTCACATCAAGTACCCAAACACCCAAGTGTAGCAACCATCAAGACACTTTCCGGCGTGAGCGGTGCTCTCTCTCCGACCAAAATACTAAAGTAACAATCATTCTTTACTTAAGCTGATTTCTAATTGCATAATTGATATATATATATATATATATATATATATATATATATATATATATATATATATATATATATATATATATATATATATATTCGCCTATAGGTTGAATTTTGAAGATCTCATTTTTATGCAAAAATTGTTATCGACCAATAGATGAGTGACAATTTTGTCGGGTTGAAATTCAAATAACTAGACAAGCAGCAACTATTGGTTTAAAAAATTAGTATAAATCAATTATATCGGTCGACCTATACACAAGATCGACTTATACATGAGTGAAAAAATTCAATTTTATTCATTTTATCCTATTACACAATATAACACATTTTTTTTTTCATTTTCAAGAGTTTTTGGGGGCGGGGGGATTTTAAGCCGCAGATATTTTCAGTCAGTTAAAAGTACTTGTGATATGTGTGGATGTAAAGTTTTTATTTTCTTTATTCTAAAAAACCGACCTAGCAAGACTTATTCACAAACAAAAAGCACGCGACTATTTAAAATTTTCACTTCCTTAAACGTTTTGGTTTGTACATCTTTTTTTATTCCAATAAAGAAAAAATATTATTCATAGTAAAAACTGTTCCCTCTGTAGCAATAGTTGTAGTGTAGTTCTTTCAACGGAGTGGTCTCATTTTTAAAAAAATCATTACGAAAGGCCAATACTCTCTAGGAAGAAAAATGTATGCTTATCAGTGAATATGTGTTATTTCTTAATTGTTTAGGTTGAAAGAGTATAGCAAATGAGTATTATTCTCATCCAACTGCTTTTCTACCTGGGATTTTATGAAATTTAGAAATTAAGATATTTTCTCTGTAAAAGCAGAAAAATTGTCTTATTTACATAAAAGTCGGAACAAAATAAAAAATATGACTCAAAGCTTTACACGCGTCTAAATACTAAAGTTATAGAAAGTTGATTTATGTTGAGATCGAGAAAATTTCTCCATGCGCTACTCTGCACTGAATCTATCTGGAATGTTCTGAAAAATGGGTAAATTTTAATATATCATTCATCATTATCAAGATGACTCGACTCTCTCATTCTCTCTTGTCATTCGTCCCTATCTGTCATATTTCTTGACAAGTGTTCTAGACGGCATCTAGTGCTCATATAGAGCTGATCAAAACAGCACGCAGCATCAGTGTATGGTTGATATTTAGCTTTTTCTCCAAGCATTTTATTCAATGCTTTTGTTTGGTTTGTTTTCTTTGTTTAATGGTATATCAACCTTCGTGGGTTATTTAATATCAAAGCCATCCTTGTTCAAGAACAGCAGTGATACTATTTAACCTATGGCTGAAAGGTAAAAGAGGGTTCTGTTTCATTTGAATCCAAATGGTATAACCACACAGTAGAACTCATACGGATACATCTTGGAAGAATTCGTTTTATTTTTGTTAGCTACCCCCAAGAAAATTTAATGGACTCAACCGAGAGTTGCTATTGAAAGTATGTAAAAACTTGGGTTATACTACTAATTCCTTGGGATGGTGTAATGGTTAACAAGCTAAACTAGCAAAACTACACGAGTGAATTCAAGTCTCATTGGGTGCCCCATTCATTCGGCCTTGTGTCACATCGAAGCAAAAAGCTTAGTAAATCACGACTATTTCCTTCGGGTGGTGAAACGGTTAACAAGCCAGACTAGCGAACCTTCATGAGTGAGTTCGAGTCTCATTTGATGCCACATCAAAGCAAAAAGTTTAGTAAATTACGACATAACTAGTTCCATTCTTGTATTAAGGTGTTTCTATCGAATTATCTCCCCTGGTTGGTTATCACCATCTTAACAATTTTATTATCTGCCTAAATTTGCATTTCCAAGTCTTACTTGTTCGAGCAACACACCCTGGCATCGAGTCTTTGTCACTTCGCTGCTTATCTCTGACGTTCGAACCCAAGCAGAATTCTCATGTTCATTATATATGCATATATATATATATATGTTTGCTTTTATATGATAGAAGTTACCGACGAACAAACATACAGTAAAAGTCACACTGTTCATTATTACATATGATTAACATCTATTCATCAAAGCCCTTATAAGACACGACTTTTGAATGCGCTGGTAAGGAACTGTGAAGGAAGCTACGATTCTGTTATCTGTTTACAGTTAAAGATAACAAATAAACCGCTACCTGGTTGTTAGGCAAATGATGATTAAGTATATTGCTCATCTAGTGTGAAATTGTGTTAATAAGTTGTTCCTGTTATATTAGTACAGATGGTTTTTCTCCTTCAGGCCTTAGTCGATGATGATGGAAATTGATTGATGGCATGTAGTCAGAAGTATGGGATACCCTATCGCGACCCATTCACAAACATAAACAGATCGGATTACTCACCCCTACAAACACAACATCCGAGTACGACCGGATATGACGAAGTCCTTTTACGACCTTGAACTGCAGTTATAGCATTGAAATGGGAATAAATTACATCAAACAACATTTACAGAACACATCTGCCAAAAAAAAAACTCTGTAAAAATGGAATGAATTATATTCGGTAGCCTATATCAGGCTAAAGAAGGACTTTATTTCTACGCCCATTTTTTATAGAAGAACTTTCTATTTACGTGGCCCGGCAGAGTGGCGTGGCATTCCCTTTATATTAACAAGCACCGAGGTCAACAGAGTTATTTCCTGTTGTGTCCTGTGGTGGGGCGCGCTCCCCGGCTTTTTAGCTGGGCCGTCTGGCATTCGTGCCGGATGGGCGCTCGAAACCAAGAGCAGACTCGGGGCCGAATAGGCCCCCAGCTTCGGCTGGGCAACCTTCGGGTGGGCGAGCTGCACTTTTGTCCCCTTTGTACGGCACTAGACCAAGCGTCTAGTTTAAGCCGTAAACTGGCATACGTGCCCGGACCCATATTTGGGTTCGTGAAACCGCTTGCCTCATCAGGCTCACATTGCACTAAGTGAGCCGATGAGCAGCACTGACAAGCAGGGTTCGAGTCTCGGCTCGTTCCCGACCTTCCCCTCCCCTTTATCCCCACTTTAATCGGCCTTCGGGCTTTTGACCTTGTGTCAAGTCGTATCTGGTGGGAGGCAGCGACAAATATTGGGCGCGCTCCCCGGCTTTTTAGCTGGGCCGTCTGGCATTCGTGCCGGATGGGCGCTCGAAACCAAGAGCAGACTCGGGGCCGAATAGGCCCCCAGCTTCGGCTGGGCAACCTTCGGGTGGGCGAGCTGCACTTTTGTCCCCTTTGTACGGCACTAGACCAAGCGTCTAGTTTAAGCCGTAAACTGGCATACGTGCCCGGACCCACATTTGGGTTCGTGAAACTGCTTGCCTCATCAGGCCCACATTGCACTAAGTGAGCCGATGAGCAGCACAGACAAGCAGGGTTCGAGTCTCGGCTCGTTCCCGACCTTCCCCTCCCCTTTATCCCCACTTTAATCGGCCTTCGGGCTTTTGACCTTGTGTCAAGTCGTGTCTGGTGGGAGGCAGCGACAAATATTGGGCGCGCTCCCCGGCTTTTTAGCTGGGCCGTCTGGCATTCGTGCCGGATGGGCGCTCGAAACCAAGAGCAGACTCGGGGCCGAATAGGCCCCCAGCTTCGGCTGGGCAACCTTCGGGTGGGCGAGCTGCACTTTTGTCCCCTTTGTACGGCACTAGACCAAGCGTCTAGTTTAAGCCGTTAACTGGCATACGTGCCCGGACCCACATTTGGGTTCGTGAAACCGCTTGCCTCATCAGGCTCACATTGCACTAAGTGAGCCGATGAGCAGCACTGACAAGCAGGGATCGAGTCTCGGCTCGTTCCCGACCTTCCCCTCCCCTTTATCCCCACTTTAATTGGCCTTCGGGCTTTTGACCTTGTGTCAAGTCGTGTCTGGTGGGAGGCAGCGACAAATACTACGGCGCTCTCGACCGGCTGTGGTTGCGTGCTGCACGGTTCGGTCGGGTGTGTTCCACCACTGGATACATCACCTCTGGCCTCAGGGGGCCGTCCCCCCAGGCTTTAACCCTCTTCGGAGGGGTTGGGTTTATCGCCCGGCGCCTGAGGCGCCCCGAAAAGAGGAATGCCGACGGGCTCCGAGGCATTTTTGGAACTGCCTATCGCGTTGGGCTACGGCCCTGCGACAGGACCCACCTTAAAAACGGCCTTGTGCCATATTCGTACGTTGGTGGGACGTAGGATAAATTCAATTTCCTGTAGATATTACAGGAAGGCACAAGGCCTTAAGTTTTGGGGGAAGGGGAAGGGTGTGGTCTTGCATTAACTATGTTTTTACTAAGGGAACCTAGCTAGCCACATTCGCCGACCCATTCAACAATACAATATATAGTCATTCATCCGTCGCCTTGCGCGCTGCTACCACCAAAATACCACATTTGCTCTATGGAGAAAGACCTACTTAAAATCCCGGAAGTGATGCATGATTTTATTTACAAATTGTGATTTTTTACAAATGAATTCATATGATGGGGATGGGAGAAAAACCCCGAAATATATACAATAACAAAGAAACAAGGAAAAATCCCCCGTTTGGTTGCCCTCCCATCCCCCCGTCTATAAAATTGTCCGAGGCATTTTTGGAACTGCCTATCGCGTTGGGCTTCGGCCCTGCGACATGACCCACCTTAAAAACGGCCTTGTGCCATATTCGTACGTTGGAGGGGCGTAGGATAAATACAGTTCGTCTTACGAAGCTCGCTTTGTGTCCTGTGGTGGGGAGCTCTCGACCGACTGTGGTTGCGAGCTGCACAGTCTGTTCGGGTGTGTTCCACCACTGGATACATCACCTCTGGCCTCAGGGGACCGTCCCCCCAGGCTTTAACCCTCTTCGGAGGGGTTGGGTTTATCGCCCGGCGCCCCGAAAAGGGGAATGCCGACGGAGTCCGAGGCATTTTTGGAACTGCCTATCGCGTTGGGCTTCGGCCCTGCGACAGGACCTACCTTAAAAACGGCCTTGTGCCATATTCGTACGTTGGTGGGGCGTAGGATAAATACAGTTCGTCTTACGAAGCTCTCAGGAGTCCGCTCTCAGAGCGAGGTATCCACGAGGCTGAATCCTACATCTCGTGGTCGCATTCGCCTTTCCATTTACTTGATATGCAAAAAAGGTCCTTTTAAGGACCATAAGAGGTCGCCTTCTGCAGGTTGGAGTATCTCTGACGGCCCTAACAGACTCATCGAAACAGACAAACATGAAGAAGACTCTAAGACCATCCGGTCTTAAACATTTGGTCGGTTCCGTTGTCTGTTCGTCCGTTTGGCTGCGCAGCGTTAAAGGCACGGGTTAGCCTTTAACTACTGCTTCCCTATCTGCGCAGCGCTAAGATACCACCAATCTTAACTGCGGCCTCCTGGCCTGTGCGCCCAATAGTGCAGAGCTTTGGCACGGCAAAGCCTTAGCTACCGTCTCCGTCACGTCTGCACAGCTTTGACACAGCAAAGTCATAGCTACCATCTCTGACATGTCCGCACAGCTTTGGCACGGCAAAGCCTTAGCTGCCGTCTCGATACGTCCGCACAGTTTTGGCACGGAAGCCATAGCTACCGTCTCCGATACGTTCGCACTGCTAAGGGCACGACAAAGCTATGGCTTCCCTGATTCGCTCGCTCGACTTCGTATGTGGTAAGGCCTAGCAAACCTTAGCCACGGTTTCCCTGTCCGTTCACTTGGTCCGTAGTACTAAGACACGGTTAAGTCTTAGTCACCACGCTCGCTCGACTCTACGCGACCAAAGCTGCCAACACCGCCTTCGACCACGACACTCCAGCAATGCAGCATCCAGTCCACGTACGACTCGTTGTACAGGCAAGAAACCACATTGATACACCCCCGGTTAACCCAACGCACTGTCAAACTAGGACATCGATTTACCAACTAATCAAAAACATCAGCAACCAGCAACGAACGTCCAGCTGCACTTCTACGACTCCACCGACATCAGCTACCCACAACAATCGTCCAGCTGCACCTATCTACGACTCGACCGACATCAGCTACCCGTCTAGCTGCTTCTCTTCGACCTCAACCATACCAGCTACCGACATCATCCATCTAGCTGAAGACGCAAATACAACTACCACCAACTTTACACACGCACTTGTAATTACGACAATAAATTGTCATCTTTGTTATATTTGTCACCTCGCCTTTGTTTCCTTCATTGTCTTTTGGCTGTCATTACTCGCACGCTCTAACTTAAATCATTTGCAGGGTCGACGTGCTTATCGGCTCCGCAACAACCCTGCGAGGTTCGAACTCAATGTCAATAGTCTGCTAAAATTGTTCGCTAACTATTACACCATGGCAAGTCAGCTTTAAAACTAAGTGTGGCTTAGATTTGGCACAGAGCCGAAAGTGTTGGCTAGAAGTGAGAATCGGACTTTCCGCTTCATAGTGATTGATCTACAAGATTTTCTTGCTTACTCCCAACGGTGAACTACTTAGGGAAGAATATAAGTTGTTAAAACTTTATATAAAGATACAATTTCCACAATCGTCCTCATCATTATCAAGTCGTGCTTATTGTGCAGAATTCCCTAACCCTCTCTTGCCATCCGTTCCAATCGTCCGTCGCTTCTGGCAGGTCATCTAGACAGCATCCAGTAACCATACAGAGTTGGTGTATGTGAGTCTTCATCAGTCGGTCAACACTTGTGTGTCTATGTGTAGGAATCCATAAGAGAACATCGCTTTTGAGTTCGTTCTTATTTTCCCAACAATGTCCAGCATATCTTGTTCGTCTTGGATGGTTCGCGAGATGGGAGGTAAGTAGCCGTACAACTGCTGTTTTGTTGGGTGTTGTTTCCAGGATTTGCTCATAACAGCACGTAGCATTCTTGTGTAATTCCTATGCGCTTCGTTAGAGTCAAGGTAGTACATCCATACAGTAGTACTGACACAACCACAGATTGTAAGAAATCCCATTTTATTTCATCAGAGAGATCAAATTTTTCTATGATCGGATCGATGAGTAGTCCCTAACAGTCCCTGCCTATTTACATTTGCATATTTATATTTTCTTAAGAGGTTTTTTTCTTTTTTGGTTGCACACAGTTATATGATATCAAGTAATTCTAATAGAAATAATTTGCGAATAGATCAATTCGACTCATAGATAACACCCTAACGAGTACTGCCACACCGGATCAGAGTGGACCTGGGAGTAATGGCAATGAAGCGGTGCTCCACATCCCTCAAGTTTTTTTTTTCAAACTTTACTTTTATTGCCTTGGTAATGAAATTTCACCATTCAAGAAAGGCAAACAAAACATCACAGATTCAATCAAGAAATTTCTGCCAATTTTAGAACAGAAAAACAAACAAACAAACAAAACAAACAACATAGGCTTATATGACCGCCGTCAAAATTCGATCAAAAGTTTTCTGAAGGAATGCCTTCTAACGATAAAATTAGAATCTTCCAAACCAAAAGTTAGGTACATTTTCCCAGAGAGTTGTCTTTGAGCGTAGTTGAGGAGAAGTTAATTTTCAAGGCTGACCTGCAACCATTATGATTTGCTTAAATTCATTTGCATTACATAGGTGACAGTTTAAAATTTCGAATCTGGTAGAAGAATAAAAACACCCATATAATGGTTAGGTTTGGATTCTGTGTTTAATGGCATATCAAGAAGGATAGTAATAGTACTATTTAACCCATAGCCAGGGAGGATAAAGGTGTTCATATCCTTTCCAAGGGGTTTTTAGTCCGACAAATATGTTTACTACCATATTGCAGTCCAGCACTTTAGCCACTACGCCACGAAAATTCCACCTCCATATAACGTCCCATTTAAAAGCAACGCGTATTGCCCATATGAGCAGTGAATTCAATTTTGTAATCGTTGCTTTTCTACTTCAGCAAACATTTTGCAACAATAACAACACGAAGATGCTATTCTTTCTCATATTCCTGGAAGATTTTATAATTGTCAATAGTCACGTTGGACCGGGGTTAATAGGACCGGCCTTAAAGTACAGTACACACTTGAGCGGGGCTTCCTCTTTGGCGCAGGGCTCAATTGGGAGCAATTGGTCTTGTCGGCTTAGGGCCGGTTCAGCCGGTAAAAGCATAATTATTCGGCCAGAGATATTTAAGTTATTTTACTCGTAGTCGTATTTGCGTTTCTTGCTTCGAGTCTTTTTAATATGAAGGACCGAGAAAAAATCCAGTCTGGTTTCTCGAGAGGTTAAAAGTCAGGGGTATGCCTCGAAAATCCTACATAGATGATTTAGTTTATTTATTTTGATGGTATATCAACCGTCATGGTCTATTCTAATGCCAAAGCCATCCTTGTAGAAGGGCAGTAGTGGTACTATTTAACCCATAGCAGAGGGGATCAGGAGGTTCATGCTTTTCTCAAAGATATTAGTCCGGAAGTGAGCGTAATAGCGCGACTGGAGTTCGAACTCGCCTTCTAAGATGCCACAATCCAGTAACTTATTCATTACGCCTTCCTTGATATCTCGAGTCTTTGTATTTAAACCGTACCGGCGATGGACATATCATAGTCACCCCTCCTCACCTCGGTCAATACTGGATCTGGGGTAGTTTTGATACCTGATTAGTTTAATGATGGAGTCCATGAAAGGGATAGACTGTATGTTTGAGACTTACTTTCTTTCATTATACTTTGTTAAAAATGATTCTTCTCTTGTCTACACAAGCCATGTTTACGGCGTCAAGTATTCCAATCAAATACAAATAATTCTATATAACGAATACTTTGATGTTATATTACAATTTTTAAAATCATTCTAGGCTGAATTATTCATGAACAAAAGAACAATGAAATTGCCACCTGTCGTTTCTGACATTACTTAAATGTCTCAATTGTACTAGAGGTCAGCGTTTGAATCCGGAAAAAAACATCTGGAAAGAGTCGGAATACTAAATGTTGGGGAGGCCCCGTTGTATAAAGACTGTTGGATTGCATCATCGTATTGAGTGAGTTCGAACGCCAGTCGCTCAAATAAGTTCACTTTCAGACTAATACCTCTTGGCAAAGGTATGAACCCTATTATTCTGTCCAGCTAAATAGTACTCCTATTAAAGTCCTAAAAAGATAACATTGGCATTAAATAACCCACGAAAGATTGACATGAAACAAAAAAATGAAACCAAATATTGAATGCGTATGCAGAAGTTTCCCAAACGCAAAAAAATAACATTGTTTGGAAAGTTTACAAAATATTTATATTAAAGACATGTCAATCCATCAAGGGTTATTTTATACTTAGAGGTAAGGGAATCGTGTTCTTTGTAAATTCATATTCACATTTTTTCAACCATATCTATTTGACCCTCAGATCGAATCCTAACAAATGCTACCACTCCAGGTCAGAGTTGACCTGGGAGTAATGGCAATGAAAGGACACTCCACACACTCCAGATCTTCAGAATTGGAGCCTAACCATCAGATCTAGTTTAGCGTCATACTTTGGACACCCTTTTTTGGGAGGGAACCTTACCTCACTGAAGAAGATACAGTCAGAGTATACGAAGCCGACAAGGGAGAATTCTCGATAAAAGTTACTCCAGCCTAGGAATATGAAAGAATCAGGATTAATTAAAAAGAGACAACAACTAGGATTACTATTACTACTCCTACTACAAGTATCACTCGATTCCCCCTCGCTCGTTATTATTTGTACTACCATTAACAGTTTGCTTGCAGTTGCAAATGCACATCAATTATCGCAATTTTCAGGATAGCAAAGTCCACGATGAATAACAGTGACTTACACTTCCCTCATTCTTTTTTTGGGGGGGGCGGAGGAAAGTCTCCGTAGCGTCGTGGCGAACATTCGACATTGTAGTAAGCAAGTTCGAACTCCAGTCCCGCTATTAGGTTCATTTTCGAAATTGTACGTTTAAGAAAATGATGACCCCCCCACTTATTCTCCTGGCTATAGCCAATATAGTACTATTAACGTTCTTCTACAAGGATGGAGTGCGCATTATATAACCACGAACGTTGATATACCGTTAAACAAAGATACCAAACCAAGTAAATCACTAATCTTTACTTCTAAAACCAAATCAAAAACGCGTGAAATTGTTAAAAAGTCAATATGATATTTGTACTGATAAAACTGTATTTCTATGTGTGTGTGGTTTTCTTAAAGTTATCGCCAATGACTTTGTACAAGTAATTACATAGACTGACGGCTGAGCACATGGGGTGTGAAATATATATCGACATAGATGTTCTCACCTCACACTTATAGTGTCCTGAACCCTAGTTAAGTTGTATGGCACCAAGATACATCTAATGGTGAGGCTCCAGTTTTAGGGCTCTGAGGAGTGTAAAGTATCCTCTTATTACCATGAATCCCGGCTCCACTTGGTCCGATCTATGTGTCAAAAAGATCAGTTTAAAAATTATTTGTATTTGATAGGATCTGTGCCAAAAACAATCTTTAGAAACATCAACCCAAAAAATACACAAATATGAAAGTACAGTGAACGCGATTTCCTCACCTTTAGGCATAAAATAACTGTTGATGAGTTGACATGCCATTAAAATCAATCAATCATCTGAACAAGTTAACATGATTAGTTGAAAAATTAATCTGAAATTTATGATAGCAGCTACTGTAAGCGACTTGAAGCCTGTGTGACAGACTAAACAAGGGTTTTGTTAATAAGAATAGTAAAGATAAACAGCAATGAACCTTTTCTGACCAAAGATGGGTGACTACTTGATAAAAGCTGCAACTGCAAATAATCTAAGACTTGTATATCAGGCTAAGCCAACGATTGCTTGATTTTAACGGCGTGCCATACCGTCGAACTGATTCTATGCCGACAGGGAAAAGAATTGCGTACATTGTACCTTCCTATTTACATTTTTGTGTGGTGTCTTCGGTGTTTTTTATTTGATTATATGATATCAAGTATTACTAACTAATATGAATAATTTGCAAATAGCTCTATTTGACCCATAGATGAGACCCTAACTGATACTACCACTCCAGGTCATACTGGACCTGCGAGTAACGGCAAGAAAGGGATACTCGACACTCTTCCACATTTCCAGCACTGGTGCCTCGCCATGAGATGCAGTTTAGAGTCATTAGGGAGTAAATTCTGCAAGGGGATGCAGTCAGCGTATTCTAAGCCCTGCTGACTGGGTCAGAGGTTAAACAAAGCTTGGTGAAGAATAAGATCTGTAATTAAATAAAAAGAGTATCAAGTATCTTAAAGAATTTAAAATTATTTTTTAAACGTTCACATTTTAACATAATTAGATAATTTTTTTTTCTTCTTCGTAGATGAGCTGCCATACGTAAGCTCATTTTTTAAAGTATATAAGTTAATGTGATCATATGTGCTACGCGCTCCGTAGTACACTCCTTTTCCGCGGTTTATTTCAGTCAGTCGACATCAATTGGTCACTTTGTGGTGTGTTTTTACTTGTGGGATTTTACCACAAATTAATGTGTGGGTGTAATTTACAAAAAAAAAAAAAAAAAAAGAAAGAAAGAAAGAAAATAATTAAAGATAAAGATAAAAACATGTAAAAACAAAAACATTTACAATATACAAGTCTGACAGAATAGATGTCGTCAGCTGCGTTTGCGATTGGCTAACAAAGTTGTGACGTCACGAACAGTGGTTGCTTGGTGTGGTCTTACTGTTGACTGCACTGCATTGAAGATTGGAAGGAGGCGGTGACCTTCATTTCACTCTCTCAATAAGCCAAGAAGAAGAAGAAGAAAAAGAAAAAATGATAAACAGTTCTTTCATTCTTCACATTCCCGTTCGTTCTACTTCTCCTGCTGAGTTTAAAGATTAAAACAAGTTCTTCTTACACGGCTGCTATCATGTGTGGGTCACTTGTGACCAGTCCCTTTTTATGTAGTTATTTATTAAGCTTAGCTTAGATATCGTACAACGCCGCAGACCCTATATTTATACAGTATGTTTCAGAAATATTTATATCCTTTCGTAATCTCATAACTAAACCAAATCTCGTTCAAATGATCTCAAATTTTAACAACATGTGAAGGAACAAATAAATATTCTCAAAAGTGACTGACTGTGGCGGCGAAGTAAGCGAGTTCGAACTCCCGACACGCTATGACGTTCACTTTCGGACGAATACCCTTGGGAAAGGCATGAACCCCCTTACCTGTCAGTTATGAATTAAATACTATCACTACTGTTCTTCGACCAGGGTGGCTCTGGCATTCAATTACCTACTAAGGTTGATATGCCCCCACCAAAAAAACAAAAACAAATCTAATATTCTATGTTTAATATTTAAATGCCCTTTCTTTTCAAGAAATACTTATATATATATATATATATATATATATATATATATATATATATATATATATATATATATAAGTATTTTCCGAATGCTTCAACATAAGTAAAGATATAACACAAGATCAATTTTGAAACGGAGATAAACAGGTTTGAATTCAGAGTTTTCCTTCTCCTCGAGCAGTTGCCATACCAAGAACCCAGACTGCCCTACTATTTACTCATTGCTGGAGAGACCAATAGTTGGGTTTATTAGATTCTTTTTATCTTCCAGTCATATCTTCCAAGATTCATACCTTTCATAAAGATAGCGCAATTTGAAATGCAAACAGTTTCGTCCAGGATTTGAACTTGGTTCACCGTATCTATATATATATATATGTGTGTGTGTGTGTGTGGTCTAGTTTGGGTATCTTTATTTAATAGTATGTCAACCTCCGTGGTTTATTTAGTACCAAAGCTATCCTTGTAGAAGAACAGTGGTAGTACTACTTAATCTATTGTTGGGGCCATTGATAGAACCCTAAGATGTACTACCATTCCGGGATCAGAATGGATCTGTGACAAATGACAAATGAAGACGTACTCCACATTCCCTAAAGTTCCAAAACTGGACTCTCACCACCAGTTGCACTTTAATATCATAACCAGAACAAGTTCTTTAGGGTACCTTCAGCTATCTACATGTCCTGATTATAACATTTAAACTGCATCCGAAGCTTCGATTCTGACTCTGTAGTTTTGTAAATGTGCCCTTCATTGCCATAATTCCCAGGTTCACTCGGACCCTGGGTGACGTAGAACATGTTTGTTTCCCATCAAAAAGATATGTTTGAAAATCATTCGTATTTCATTGCAATATTTAATGCCATATCACTGTGTGCAAACACAAATAGTTAAAGACATAAAAATTCAATTCAGAACAAATTAAATTTCGCTATTAAATATGAGGATTTAAATTGTCGTTCAATAAATGAAACAAATCCAAACAGATTGAAGATAGAATTGTTTATTAAGGTTACTTAAAACCATATAAATGTTAGCAAACAAATGATTATTATTGAATAGAAATAGTCACTTAAAATCATACAATTGTCAATAAATCATTAGTTTTAAATAAGAATACTTTATATAATTTATTATATAAGTGATATCATATAGATAATATGGAGCACTGATAATATAGTTATAATAATAAACATTTACAAATGATCGACTTTCGGCATTAAATAACCCGTAAGGAGTTGAAATGCTGTTAAACTAATAAAACAAAATAAATCATTAGCAATCTGAGTTCTATGTGCCAAACTAAACAAATCTCAGTAAATTACAAGAAAAGAAAGGAGGAAGTTAAGCAACTTTTGCCTGCTCAGTACTTAGATGAGGGATCACATAGTCACAGCTGGTACTGTAAGCATCCCAAGGCCTGTAAACCACGCTAAACAAAGCTTTGTAAACAACATCTAATATTTAAGAATGTGTTGGGAAAGCAATATTTCAGGGAGGAGAGTCTACGTGACGTCGTGGCTAACGTGCTGGACTGTAACATCGTAGGAAGTGAGTTCGCGATAGTCATGTAGTAATTTACTAGGTTTTTTGCTTAGATGTGGCACAAGGCCAAATGAATGAGGTACCCAATGAGTTCGCGATAGTCATGTTATATGTTTGAAATTCACTTGTTACATTTTCTAATGTTCTGTAGATGAAAAGAAACAAAATAATATCATAGAAAAAGAGATGGAAAAAATATGATTTAAAAAAAAATGAGTTTAATGATAAAGATTAAAAGAAAAATAAATACCTTTTACATTTTTCCCATCAGACAAGGGATTTTAGTCACCTGACCCCTGGGTTCCGAATTTCTGGTGAAGATTCTTGCTCTCCACCTGCTTTTGTTTTTTGTTTTACTGTCAGCTTTGCACGAGGAATGATACATTTCTCAGTGGCTCCTAGAACCCGGAGATATCGATGTAGTACACAAACACCCCAGTTCAGTAACACATTGACTTGGCCAGGTGCTTGTACATAAATTACTAAAACCCGTCACACAAAGGAACTGAACAATAATTACTACGAACACTTTCTTCCTAGGAATGTATATATATATATATATATATATATATATATATAATGTATCACAGAAGTGAGTACACCCCTCACATTTCTGCAGATATTTAAGTATATCTCTTCATGGGACACTTTGACACAATGAAAAGTAGTCTGTGTGCAGCTTATATAACAGAGTTCATTTATTTTCCCCTCAAAATAACTCAAAATATAACCATTAAAAGCTAAACCCCTGCCAACAAAAGTGAGTACACTATTAAGAAACTACAAACCTAAATGTCCAAATCGAGTACCGCTTGTCATTTTCCCTCCAAAATGTCATGTGACTCATAAGTGTTACTAGACCCATGTGTACATAAGGAGCAGGTGTGTTCAAATTTGTAGTGCAGCTCTCACACTCTTTCATTCTGGTCACTGAAAGTTCCAACATGGCACCACATGGCAAAGAACTCTCCGAGGATCTTAAAAGACGTATTGTTGCGCTACATGAAGATGGCTAAGGCTACAAGAAAATTCCCAACACCCTGAAACTGAGCTGCAGCACAGTGGCTAAGATCATCCAGCGTTTAAAAAGAGCGGGGTCCTCTTAGAACAGGTCTCGAGTAGGTCGTCCAAAGAAGCTGAACGCACGTGCTGAGCATCACATCTAAATGCTTTCTTTGACAGATCGGCGTAGGAGTGCTGTCAGCATTGCTGCAGAGATTGAAGAGGTTGGGGGTCAGCCTGTTAATGCTCAGACCATACGCCACACTCTACATCAAATTGGTGTGCATGGCTGTCACCTCAGAAGGAAGCCTCTTCTGAAGACGATACACAAGAAAACCTCCAAACAGTTTGCTGGAGACATGTCAACAAAGCACATGGATTACTAGAACCATGTCCTATGGTCTGATGAGATGAATATTAATTTGTTTGGTTCTAATGGCGGCGACCAGGTGAGGAGTACAAAGATAAGTGTGTCATGCCTACACTCAAGCATGGTGGTGGGAATGTCATGGTCTGGGGCTGCATGAGTGCTGCAGGTGTTGGAGAGTTACATTTCATTGAGGGAAACATGAACTCCAATATGTACTGTGAAATACTGCAGCAGAGCATGATCCCCTCCCTCTAGAAACTGGGTCGCAGGGCTGTGTTCCAGCATGACAATGACTCCAAACACACCTCCAAGATGATCACTGCTTTACTGAAGAGGCTGAGAGTAAAGGTGATGGACTGGCCAAGCATGTCTCCAGACTTGAACCCAATAGAACATCTTTGGGGGATCCTCAAGTGGAAAGTGAAGGTGCGCAAAGTCTTAAATATCTGCCAGCTTCACGAGGTCGTCATGGTGGAGTGGAAGAGCATTCCAGTAGCTACCCGTGAAGCTCTGGTAAACTCCATGCCCAGGAGAGTAAAGGCAGTTCTGAATAATGATGGTGTCCACACAAAATATTGACAGTTGACATGGTGTATATTAATATTGATCTTAAGGGGTGTATTCACTTTTGTTGGCAGGGGTTTAGCTTTTAATGGTTATATTTTGAGTTATTTTGAGGGGAAAATAAATTAATTCTGTTATATATATTTACCAACCCCTCCGCTCGGGTAGGATATGACACAAGGTCAATTTATAAGCGGAATTTAACAGGTTTGAATTCAGAGTTTTCCCTCTCCTAGACCAGTTGCCTCTCCAAGGCTGAAGAATCTAGTCTGTCCTACTATTTACCCATAGCAGGAGGGAGAATAAATGGATTCATACCTTTCCCAAGGGTATTAGTGCTACGTGAAATGCAACCAGTCTCGTCCAGGATTTGAACTCGTGTCGCCGTGTCCATTTCCTACGACTTTAACCATTACACCACGGGCACCCCCATAAAATTAATTCTGTTATATAAGCTGCACACAGACTACTTTTCATTGTGTCAAAGTGTCATTTTGTCAGTGCTGTCCCATGAAGAGATATACTTAAATATCTGCAGAAATGTGAGGGGTGTACACAGTATATATATATATGTGTGTGTGTATGTGTGTGTGTGTGTGTGTGTGTGTATTGAAAAGATAGGTTTGTTGTGAATCTGACAGTGCGATAGAAATATGTGGAAACCTGTATAAATCAAACATTCAACTCAAATTTAGATGTGTGATATTTCTTTCGACTTTATTTCATCTTCACGAACTTCTTCAAGTCTGAGACTGTTTTCTGAGTTTTTCTGAGTGTCGCCAATTCCATGTCCCACGACGGTAACCGTTACGCTAATCACGCTTTCACGATTAGGTATGAGTAATGTTTTATTTAAACGCAAACAGCTTCTTCTAGATTTTGAACTCGTGTCGCCAATTCCATGTCCCACGACGGTAACCGTTACGCTAATCACGCTTTCACGATTAGGTATGAGTAATGTTTTATTTAAACGCAAACAGCTTCTTCTAGATTTTGAACTCGTGTCGCCAATTCCATGTCCCACGACGATAACCGTCACGCTAATCACGCTTTCACGATTAGGTATGAGTAATGTTTTATTTGAGCGCTATCAGCCTTAACTAGAGTGTCCAATCGCAGAGCGTCATTCAGCAAATTATATCTAATTGAGACTAATTGGATCATTCACATTACTTTTTCTATAAATGGCACAAACCATATTTTTACGTGTGAATCACATCTTTCTTAAATTCATCCATAATATACAGAAAATGTAGCTGATTTTATCTCATCTTCAATATCCCATCTTGAAAAGATATGCCAAATTTGGCAATTAAAAAAAATTACAACCTGATATAACAAAAATCTTCTTGTTAAATTCAGATAAAACTAAACACTCCTAATACCATAAAACGATGGAACCAAAACGTGTAATATTATTTGATATTTTCCCTTTCTTTCCTTTTTATTTTTCTTTTCACTTTCTTTTCTTTTATTATTATTATTATTATTATTATTATTATTATTATTATTATTATTATTATTATTCACTCATTAGAGCTTTTCACATCAGCGTTAGCTGATTATCATCATCATCATCATCATCATCATCATCATCATCATCATCAAAATGTTTTTACTTTATTTTCGTTTTTTAATCTAATTTACAGTTTCCATTTTTTTCGCTCTTCTCTCTTGGGCCAAAATTACAAATATTTTGCATATTTCTTCTTCATCTCATATTTCTTTACCCCATATAAGAAATAGATAATAATGGCCGATGGTCGTAGAATAATGTGTCCAGTTGTTATTTGCTTTTATACTATGTAATTTTAATGTCGCGCTATTTGCAGTTTCTTTACAAATTAATTGTTATAAGTGATACTTTTTTTTATTTTTGTTTCTTTTAAATTCTTGTTGAAATTTCTTTTTACACTGTTAGAATATTTGTTTTTTAACATGAAAAAAAGAAAAATTCCTTTTGTTATTTGATCATTAGTTGAAATAAAATCCTTCATTTAACAAATGCTTAAACATACTACTTAAAGCAGAAATTGTCATTTCATCGCCATTTCTTCCCATTATAATGAGTGGGGGTGGGGGGAAGAGGGGAGGAGTCTCTGTGGAGTATTGACTAACGTGCTGGACTCTGATATTGTAATAAACGAGTCCGAAATCTGATCATATGCTATTATGTTCACTTTCAGGCTAATGACCCTTGGGTAAGATATGAACCCCTTTATCCGACCAGCTAGGGGGTCAAATAGTACCACTATGTTCTTCTAGAAGGATGGCTTTGGCATTACATAACCAACGAAGGTTGATATATCATTTAACAAAGAAACCAAACTAAACCAAACCATTAAAACGCATTCAAATTTTGGTTTAAAATAAGACAGCAGTGAAAATATCGCAAAAGAAATGGGATATTTATTTCGTCATCATCATCATCATCATCATCACCAAGGTGTGCCGACAGCAAAGATTCCTTTGACTTCCTGGCGTCATCTATCCAAATCAGCCATCATTCTCAGAAAGTCCTCTAGACAGCATCTAGTGTCCACACCATTTGATTCGTATATCTTTACTGATCGGCCAATACTTGTATGTCTAGAAGTCTCTTGGTTGAGTCAGTTTCACCACTACAAACATCAGCATCATTTGCAGTTCCAGTAACATCATTCTGCAGTAACATCATCAGCACCTCCAGCAACAAGAAAAAAAAAAAAAACAGCAGTAGAGCTCTTCCTTTTGGAAACTCTGAGGATGAGCCACTTCAACAAAAGGATAGTCCGAAACATAAGAATGAGGAAATCTATGTTGGGTAGTTCAGGATATATTGCACAGGGGAAATAAAACTCCAGACGTTGCAGGTGAAAGACTTTAGGATCCTCTGCAGCTTAAAGAAGCCGAGAGAAACTTTCCGGCTGTCATGGAACCATCAGTGATTAAAACGGGTCGACTTTCTCAGAGGATCATGAATAGGATCGGAGAGGCCAGCTAGCCATACTTCGACAGCATTTTGCCTCGCATCCCTCGGATGGTTTATGAGACAGAAGATAAATGATCATGCACCTGGTATTTTGTAGTGTGTAGCAAAAAAGATTTGTTCAGAAGAGCAAGTGGCATTCTTGTGTTGTTCCTATCAAACTTTTTCTCCACAGGTTTCATTAAAAAGTCAAAGTCGTACAACTATACGGAAGTACTGATACGGATACAGCTGAGAAAAATCCCTCTTTTTTTTTTTATCAGAGATCAGATTTCTATATAGTCGTTAAGCAGTCAATAATCTTGTTAACATTGCTATCAATAGATGAGATATTGTTACCGATGTATATGAACTGGTCTACCAATTTCAGAGTCTTGCAATTTAATCAAGATATGGCACCATCTTGATTAAAACATATGAACTCTGCAGCAGAGATTCAATTTGACCATTTGCAAGAAGCCCGAATTCCAAAAACTATTTACATGATTCTAAAAAGTTGAGGTGCTAAAATGATATCAAAAATGGGGCGAATGATATCAAGGGTGAAATGAGTCATAATAAAATTACTTTTGATAAATGTAAGTCAATCACAAAACTTTTTAATAAAAGTCACTCATGTCTTTTCCTGGAAAGCGTTGAGGTAAATTCTCTAAATTAACAATTCACTGGATGTTTAGAAATGTTATTTCAAAAGAGGTAAATGTTATTCTAAAAATCTATATTAAACTCTAAAAAGACCTTATATAGTATATCGAACTCTGGTCTGGGCTCCAGTTTCTAGACATGGATATTGGAGTGAAATATGGAGATTGGAAGGAATGCAAAGAAGAGTGACATAAGTAATTAAAAAATTAAAAGATTACAGTTACAGGGAGAGATTAGAGAAATTGGGATAAACTATTTCACTTGAAAGGAGAAAGAGAGGGGACCTAATTGAAACTTTGAAATAACTGATGGAATTTCTTATTATGGTAGACATTTTTTCAATATTTTTCTCCGAACTGAAAATTTACTGTCAAGACAGATTTCAAAAACTGAGTCTGCTAAACAACTGGATTTTTTGCTCATAGAGTAAAATATATTTCAGAACAAAATGCCTAATCAGATCAAAAACGGCAATAATTGGGGGAAAATCAAGATTGAATGGAATGATTTCACAAATAATGGTAAGAAAAAGAATTTAGGTGAGCATTTTTTTGATCTCTGATGAATTACCTAACGGAATTTGATCTGTCGTTAGATTGTATTGATATTGTATAGGTACTATGCAAAGATTTTTTTCAAGGCTGATGTAAGAAAATAGTAAAAAGTGGAGTTGTATAAATATTGAAAAAATATGTTGAAAGAAGGAAGGCTTAAAAGATATCGAGACAGGGTCAAGCAATACAATCAAAACAGGACCTTCTAAAATAACGAAAGAAAATATCTGTCAACAAGTAGATGGAGAATGCAAGAGTACACACCAACAAACGGATGTAAAGGAAGCAAAACTATTTTGGAATAAAATATGGGAACTAAAACAACGTAACAGTAAGGCCGAATAAATAAATAAAATGGAAAAAGAATTGCAAGATCTCGAAGAAGACCCTGAGGTGATAATACACCTGGAATAGCTCAGAGCAACCCTGAAAAAGAGTTACAAATTCGGAAACGCCTAGTCATAACCGCATACATGGATTCTGGTTTTAAAAATTCGCATCTATCCACGACATACTGACTCTTAAACTGAGTAGATGTTTAGTAGAAATGAATATATCCGAAAAGATGACTAAGGAGAAGACTACTTTCATCCAGAAAAATCCCCAAAAGAAAACATCTCCCTCAACTATAGACCAATAACGTGTCTACCTATGATGTGGAAAATCCTGACAGCACAAATTAGGGAGTAGATAAACCACTCGCTAATATGCCACAGACAGTTCCCGAAGAACTAAAAGGATGCCACAAGAGAACAAGAGCAATCGGTGTTCGACTGAACATTAATCAATTTATCGTCAAGGAGAGCGAGGCGGAAAAATGTAGATATGACGTGGATTGACCACAAAAAGGCCAATGATAAAGTCCTGCAAAGCTGTATAATAGATGTAGACAAGATATCCGATAAAATAAGTTTTGTTACGGAGACCATGAAAAACTGAAAGTAGAATTGACTGCAAGTGGAAAAACTTTAGTCGAGGTGAAAATCCAGGGAGGTATCTTCCAGGGAGATGCATTTTTGCCACTACAATTTTTCATAGCAATGATGCCACTCAATCACGTACTTAGGAAATGCACTGGGGGCTACAAACTTTCTAAGTCTAAATTAATCACTTAATGTATACAGACGACATCAAGCTACTTGAAAAAGATGGAAAGGAATTTAAGGCTCTGATACAAACAATAAATCAGAAAATTGGAATGGAATTTGTCAAAGGGAAATGTAGCATGCTCATAATGAGAAGTGGAAAAGACAACAAACGGAAAGAATTGAACTACCGAATCAGGAAAAAATCAGAACACTCGGAAAAATGGGAAAATTACAAGTATTTATGAATATTGAAAGCGGACATCATCAAACAAGCGAAAATGAAAGAAAAAACAACAAAAAATATCTCAGATAAACGAGAAAGCTTCTGGAAACGAAGCTCTACAGCCGGAATCCTATCAAAGGGAAAAACACCTATGCGGTCTCTCTTGTAACATACCAGGGACCATTATTAAAATGGACGAAGGAAGAATTTAGACAAATAGACCAGAGGACAAGAAAGCAGATGAGGATGCACAAGGCCTTATATTCGAGAGATGACAAGACAGATTATATGTGTCAAGAAAAAAAGGAAGAAGAGGAGTCGCCAGCATTAAAGATTACGTGGAAGCATCAATTGGAGGTCTTGATGACTCTATTAAAAAGAGCAAAGAAAGACTAATTACAGCGACTAGAAATAGCACTGACAACATAAGAATAAACAGCAACAATAACTTGGAAACAGGAATAAAAGGAAAAACAACTGTATGGATATTTCAAGAGACAAACAAAGGAAATCTCACACGAGAAGATTTGAACATGGCTAAAAAAGGGAAACCTTACGAGAGAAAGTTAATCTCTTCAAATAGCAGCACAAAATAATGCCATCAGGACCATTTATATTAAAGCGAATATTGATAAGACGTCACAGAATAACAAATGTAGTTTATGTCGTTATAGAAGCAAAACGATTAATTACATGATAAGCGAATGCAGCAAACTAGCACAAAAAGAATACAAGAATAGACACGATTGGAAAGGAAAGGTAATCCACTGAGAATTGTGCAAGAAATTAGAATCTAACCATACAGCCAAATGGTATATGCACAAACTAGAATCCATCTTATAGAATGAGTATCACGAATATACTAATGCGAGTATTGGTCCTTGGTGAATGAGTACTTGACTAAATATCTTCTTTAGCAACAAGCAGATCAATTCTATTCTAGTTATGGAAGTCATCAAATAAAAATGGCACTTTTTTAAGAAAAAGCATCTTTGATGAATTCATCATCACTCAATGATGTGAAATAATAAAACTTTCATTAACTAAATAAGGTAAGATATTGCCAAAAATTTAAATAAGTTCTCTAATGCTTCCGTTTTCGCTGTTTGGATAATATTCTTTATAATCGTTAACAGTTTTTTTTTTCAATGAGTGACAGGTGATTCGTGTTAAAATGCCTTTTATATTCCAATTACTACTCACAGTTATGAGTCATTTTTGTCATTTTACATACAACTGGATCATCTTTATCTATAAGATTATACTGTTCAGTCTATTAACTATGAAGATTCCCTCCACTTCTTTTGAGCAATTTATTTTTTTCATTTACTTTTGTTTTATTATAATATTCATCATTTTATTTTATTTTATTATACGGCGTATAAGAAGCATCTTCATTTGGTTGACATTTTCTTAAATTAATAAAAGATTTCAAAATACGAATGTCAGGTGAAAGGTTTTCACCAGACATTCATAACCATTCTGAGACTGAAAAAAAATTGATGGTGTTATTTGTTTCGTTTTGTTGGTAGTAGTAGGTTTTGGCTTTTAATATCAGACTCCATTTGTTTTCTTTTCTACAACATGTAATTCGTTGTCGTCTTCTTTGTCTGTGAAGGCTGCAAAATAATTACAGAAGGAAAGAAGAAACATACGAAGATACCTTTTAAATTTCAGCTTGATTTTTGGGTTTCATACGGCTACGACATCCTGGACCATTAGAGAACAGGCACGTCACCCAAATAAGGCGTTGAAATGTTCTAGTTGTTTTCGGTGGTTGATAAGTCCAAAGTAGGTGTTGTTAATAGTGGATGATAAGTCCATTTGGTGCTTTCAATACAGGCGGCTGCTAGAGGAGAGATGGTCTCACGCCAAGCACGAGACTTGAGCGAACACGTGCTCTGCCTGCTAGCAGCCGAGGGAAAGAAAGTCAGTCTCGTATCAAAGGTAAAGCTAAAGTGAGTTTGAAGGTCTACTGGTAGGAGAGTTAGTCAGTGTGCTGCCTACAACAAAACATCAAGAAGATGCTTACTTTGCCTCCATGAAAAAGTTGCAATAATTACCCTCCCATTGCAATATACACTCCTTAACTACAAATCCAAGATAATCTCAAAATGTTGACATGAAAACAAACATCTCCTATTCCAATTCGACCCAAACACTTAACTAAAACATAAAATCCACCCCCTTCTCATCTTTTAATTATCACTATTATTTTCATATTTACATATATTTCAGGCATTTATGTTCACTTTTCTTACTAAAACTTCCTCCTTGTCCTTTCACCATATCCCACCTGTTTCTTCAACATCTTTCTTATTGCTACACCATCTATCAGCAATTACCGACACCACACTATACAACAGAACCACCAACTGTAAGTACAATTTTCATCACATTATCACATAATAAACACCCACAAGTATTGCTAGTAAATGTAAGTAATATTTTAGTATTGTCTATAATTATAAGAACTATTATTTCACATTATTTCATTATAAGAACCCATTAGTATTGTCAAAGACAATTATGACTATAACTGTTACTTTTATTATTTGATTATTATTTTATTTTACTATTTTTGGTTCTTTTTTTATTCTTTATTTATTTATCTAATTTTTTTTATTATTCATTTATTTTCTATTCATTTTTAACTTAGTTATTATTATTATAGTTAATATTAGTCACTCATTAAAGCTTTTCACATCAGCGTTAGCCGATGGTTTTTCACTGGAGTCTGAGTGACAGTAAGTCTCCTCAAGTCTCCAGGACTCTTCTTAGTATTCTGGCCATTCTCAATAATGGTGTCTTTTGGATGGTCTCCACCCGTCCGCCAACTTCCACGTCTTCCAGTCCCTTTAGTAATCCTTTTGTTACTGTTCCAAACGCACCAATTACAATTAGAATAATTGTCACCTGCGTGTTCCACAGTTTTTTCGATTCCTAGGTCGAGGTACTTATCTTTCTTTTCACATTCTTTCAGTTTTATTCTGTGGTCAGCCAGGACAGCAAAGTCCACAATTTTGCAAGTTCTCTTTTTTTTTTTTTGTTGATTATTATTAAGTCTGGTCTTCTGGCCGAGATTAGGTGTTCCGTGTGTATGTCAAAGTCACATAGAAGTTGATGTGTGTCATTTTCTATGAGAGGTGCTGGGTTGTGCATATACCATTTGTTTGTATGGTCTGCCGACCCAATCATGTCTAGTCTTACATTCCTTCAGCGCTAATTTGCAGCATTCGCTTATCATGTGATTGATGGTTTCATCTCTGTCACCGCATAGTCTACATTTGCTATTTTGTTGCGTCTTATCTATTCCCGCTTTGATAAGATTGGTTCTTACGACGTTGTCTTGTGCTGCTATTAGAAGAGATTCTATTTCTCTCTTAAAGTTTCCTTTTCTTAACCATGTCCAGGTTTTGTCGTGTGATATGTTGTTTATTAGTCGTTTAAACCGCCCACAGATTTGTTTTCCTTCCCATTTTTGTTTCCTAGTTATTGTCATTCTGTTGTCCATCGTGTTATCAGTATCGTTTCTGATGACTGTAATGAGTCCTCCAACGTGTTTTTGTATATAGTCTTCGAGTCGTTGAATCGATGCGTCTACGCTGTCTTCAATGCTGGCAAGTCCTCTTCCTCCCGCTTTTCTTGAAACATATAGTCTATCAACGTCGTCTCTGGGATGTGGTGCCTTATGCATGGTCATTAGTTTTCTTGTTCTTTGGTCCATTTGTTTAAGTTCATCTCTGATCCACTTCAGAAAGGGTCCGGAATATCTAACGCGAGGTATAGCCCAGGTATTTATTCCTTTGATCAGGTTTCTGCTATTGAGTTTTGTCTCGAGTAGTTTTCCAGTTCTCCTGAGATATTCTTTTTGAATTTTGTTTTTCATTTCCACTTGTTTGATGGTGTCAGCCTCCAAGATCCCCAAGTATTTATAGGTTTCATTTTCTGCGAGCGTTTTAATCTTATCTTGATTTGGTAGTTCCATTCCGTCAGTTATATGTCGTTTGCCACTTTTATTTACTAGCATTGCACACTTTTCGATGCCAAATTCCATTCCTATGTCCTGACTGTATATTCTAACAGTGTATATTAGAGTTTCCAGTTCTCTTTCGTTTTTTGCAAATAGTTTGATGTCATCCATGTACATCAAATGATTGACTTTTTCCTGCGATCTACTAAGTTTGTATCCGGCTGTGCATTTTCTGGGTATGTGGTTAAGAGGCATCATGGCAATTATGAATAGTAAGGGTGATAGAGCATCTCCTTGGAAAATACTTCTTTGGATCTTAGCTTCAGCTAATCTCCTCCTGCTGTCAATTCCACTCTCCATGTTTTCATGTTTTTTTCGATGAAGTTTATGACTTCATCTGATATTTTGTACATTTTGAGGCTGTTTATTATCCAGCTATGCGGAACCATATCATATGCCTTTTTGTAGTCAATCCAGGCCATAGCTAGATTTTTCCGTCTGGTTGAGCTCTCATTTAGAATGTGTTGATCTATGTAAAGTAATTTGGCTGTGCCTCTGGATCCTTTGCAGCATCCTTTCTGCTCGCCAGGGAACAATCCGTGGCTTGTTAGCGAGTAGTAGATCTCTTTCCTTATTTGTGCTGTTAATATTTTCCACATCATTTGTAAGCAAGTTATGGGTCTGTAATTGTTTGAGGCGGTTCTTTTGTTTGGGACCTTTTGTATCAATGAGGTCCTTCCTTTGGTCATCCACTCGGGTACGTGTGCTGTTTGTAGTCATTTATTCATTTCTAGTGCTAGTCTGTCGTGAATGGAGGTGAACTTCTTGAACCAGAAACCATGTATTCCATCATTGCCAGGCGTTTTCCTGTTTGATACATTTTTAAGTGTCGTTTTGAGTAAATCAGTGTGTATTTCAGCTTTCGGGTCTTCTTCGAGTTGTTCTAGTTCTCTTGTGATATGGTTTATCCATTCAGCCTTTTCATTATGTTTTTTGGTTGCCATATTTTAGTCCAGAATAGTTGGGTTTCTTTTGCATCCAGTTGTTGGTATGTTTTATTGTCACCTCCTTCCAATTATTATTGCAAAAGTTACCCAAAACCTATTATTTTTATTACCTGCCCATAAATACCATTCAACATTAAAAGAAAAGGACAACGTGATGCTGGCTTTAATTTTAATCAACATCATCATCACCTAACAAATTTCCCCACAAAACAGACATTTTATATATATTTTATAGCCACCATAAAGTTAGAAAGAAAAAGAAATTCTAATTGCAATAATCTATTTCCTCCTCCCTTACCAACTCTTCTTTTGTTCCACTCCTTCCCACTAACAAATATGTGCAATGTGTAAATATATAAAGATGCATGCCGGTACATACACAAACATACGTACATAGTTACACGCGACCAATAGCACGTGCACAAATATACTATCATTTAATAACACACCAACTTAGGCATACAAACAAAAAAACCCTCACTTTTCAAACAAAAAATTATCCATATTTATCGTTTTTTTTTTTTAAAGATCTTCACTCTGTCCGATGATTGCTGATTGCATGAAACCCAGGGTCACAGAAATATATATATAAATCGAATACTTAGTGGATAACAATTTTTACACGAACCAGAACTCATTTGCTTTCACACAGTTAAATGCTTTCAAGTATTGCTCTTGAACACTAATAGTTTTATTTACACACAGTTAAATAGTTGGTTGGTTGGTTTTTATGTTATGACAACCCTTGTAGATTATTTCAAGCCAAATTCTGTTTATACATATATATATATATATATATATATGTATATATATTAGACATATAAAGATTTGTAAACGAATTGTTTGTAAGTTATAATTTTTCTTGAACTAGAACTCATTTGTTTGCACATAGTTAAATGGTTTCAAGTATTGCAATTTAACACTAACAATCCAGTTCAACATCAGTCGTTTGTTTGCACACAGTTAAATGGCCAAACAGTTCTATTTGAACCATAAATGTGACCCTAACAGTTACTACCACTCCGGGTCAAAGTGGACTTGGGAGTAATGACAATTCCTCAAAGCTCTAACACTGAAGCTTCATCACTAAATGCAGTTTAGGGTCATATCAGGACACTCGGTGGGTATGGTGGGGTTTTACCTTTCTGCAGAGATACAGTTGGCGTATTCTGTAGACCTAGCTGACTGGGTTACATGCCATTCATAGTAGATTCTGAGGTAAAAACTTTTCATGTTGATATTATTGTCATTTCTTATTCAAATGATTGGTTTGCTTTGATTTGGTTTTATGTTACATCAACCGTTGTTAGATATTTAATGCCAAATCCTGTTTTTACATATATATTAAGTATATGATTTGTAAACATATTTTGTAGATACACACAGTTAACTGATCAACAGTTCTATTTGAAACAATTCAATTTTGCACAAGTCAACAAAGTTAAATGATTCCAATTATTCCTATGTAATACCAACATTTCAATTAAATATCAGTCATTTGTTTGCACAAAGTTTAAATGTCAAACAGTTCCTTTTGACCCATCGATTAGACCCTTTCAAGTGCTAACACTCCGGGTCAGAGTGGACCTGGGAACAATGGCAATGAAGGATTATTCCATATTCCCCAAAGATCCAGGGCTAGAGCCACACCATCTGATGGATTAATGTCCTATTCAGGACACTCGTTGAAGGGTGTCTTCTCCTCTGCAGTAATGCAGTCGGTGTATACTGCAGCTCCAGCCGACTGGATTATAAGTGAGAAAGTTTTCAAACATTTTTCTTTTCAGCAAATGATTTATTTGTTTAGTGTTTTGTAATCCAACACTCATTGCATAAAATATCTAAAATTTGTTATTATTATTATTATTATTATTATTGTTGTTGTTGTTGGGGTGGAACAGATTCAAATGTTGAACTTAGTTGATATCTTATCAATTTTTTCGCTGTCAGCAAAATTCTTGGTGACATTGATAATAAAATCAAATTATATAAATGTATCTTATTTCAGCTTTTTGACATTTTTATTGCATAACAACGATACATAAAATATAAATGACCCACACTGGCCAACTTATTGAGCAAAACGCGAAATATTTACTCTAATTAGTAAAATTACACCGTTTCAACATTTTGCAACTGGCATTGCTGTCATAATCAGACTCAGAATCTGTCACATCTGGTGAATTTGCTATGTTAGCAAAAATGCTTTTACAGTCTGAATTAGCTATGGAGCAAACCAAATTATTTATCCTGTAGGAAAATCCAACAGTATGGCAACCAAACCTGCAGGTACATCGAACAACATCCACGTGTTTCTGGGAGCAGCTTGAAGATCTCTCATGAATGAGTATGAACTATTAAAATTCAACCGGCTATTTGGTCATGTCACACTCAGTATTTTATGTTGAACCTTTGAAATGTTAATCAGTACATGTTTTCTCATCAAACCTGCTTTGTTTCATTTTTATTGCAATCTATCCTATAGGTATATCCAACCACTGAAAACATGTCTACTTACCTAGCGCCATATTTACCTTTCCAATTTATGAGATTGAACTTGCACATCTGACTCTCAGGCCGACTTTTACCATGCATTAACAGGAAGATGCAAGTTTTTATTTTTTCGCCTTCTTTTATTTTCACTCTGTGAAGCATCGAAACAGTAAAATCCTCTAAATAGCAAGTTTTACTATGATCTTCTGGCCAGGATTCGATGACGTGTTTCTATCTCAAAATCCCAGAGAATTTTATGCGTCTCCTTCTCTAAAACGGATTCTAGTTAGTACATATAACATTTGGTATTATGGTTGAACTTTAATTTCTTGCACAATTCCCAGGGGATCACCTTTCCCATCCAGTCATACTAAGATTTTTACTCTTTTTTATGTTAGCTTGCTGCATTCGCTTATTATTTGATAAACAGTTTCATTTTTGTTTCCACCGAACCTATACTTTCTATTTCTTTACGTATTTTCGATTATCACTTTGATATAATTTGTCCATATGTCATTATTTTGTGCTGCTATTAAAAGAGATTCACTTTCTCTAGTGATTTTTTTCCATTTCTTATCCATTGATATAATTTCATTTTATGTACAATCTCACAATTTTGTCGTTTGATATATGAACACAGTTTTTCTTTTCTTTTCTTTTCGGTTTACTCGTTTTTGTTATTTTTTTCTTTGTTCTTATGTTGCTATTGCTGTTACTTGCTTTGCTTTATGCCGTCCTCCATTATTGATGCATCACACAATCCTCAATGTTGGCGTTCTCTTCCATGACACATCCTCTATGTCATAACTTAGGTGTCAGGCTTTCTACATAGTCATCAATTTTCTTGTCTTTTGGTCTATTTGTCGGAGTTCCTCCCTTCTCTATTTTCGGACCTTTTCTTGTTCTTCTCAGGTACTCTTTTCGTATTTTTTTTTTCTGTTTCTTTCATGGTGTTCGCTTCCACTATTTCTGACGACTTGTAATTTTCTTTTTCTTCAAATGATCTGATATTTATCTGGTTTGGTAGTTCTATTCCTTCCGTTGTTTCTCTTTTCCCTTTTTTAATTATCGGAATGGCACATTTTTCAATCCCAAATTCCATTCCTAGATCCTGGCTGTATATTCTTATAGTTTGTGTTAGGTTTTCTAGTTCTTTTTCCATTTTTGGCAAATATCTGTGTACTTTGTGATTAGTGAATTTGTAGCCCCCAATGCACTTCCTGAGTATGTAATTGAGTGACATCATTGCAATTAGAAATAACAGTGGTTATAGTGAATTTCCATTGAAGATTCCTCTTTGGATTTTCACTTCGGGGTTTGTCCTCCTGCTTTTAATTCAACTTTCCAGTTTTCCATGTCTTCCCTAATGAGTTTTATGACTTTCTTGGATATTTTGTTCATTTTTAGACATTCTATCATCAAAATTTGCCGGACCATATAATTGTTTTTTGGTGTTTTTGGGGTTTTTTTGCTTTCTTTGTTTTGTTTCTTTTGTCAGTCAATGCCATGGCTACATTTTTCCGCGTTGTTTTGACCTCTCAGAATATGTGCTTATCTGTAGAAAGTTGATCATCCGTTACCCTTATTCACCTGTGGCATAGTTTCTGTTTTTCCGGAAATAGTTCGCATCACCTAAGCGAGTAATATATTTCTTCTCATATCTGTGCGGTTAGGATTTTTCACATCATAGATAAACACATTATTGGTCTATAGTTAGTGTGGGGTAGTTCTTTTATGGGATTCTTTCTAGATCAAGTTAGTTTTCTCCTTTGTCATTCATATTATTTCGAAATTTCTGTTATATTCTTTCGGTTCCCATATCTTTCTCCAAAAACGTTTTGTTTCCTTTGCATCTAGTCGTAATGTTTTCTCCGCCAACTTGTTGGTAAAATTTTCTTTCGTTATTTTGGAAAGTCCTGTTTTGATTGTATCACTTCTGTCTCGGTATATTTTGAGCCACTCTTCTTTCGTCAATAATTTTGTTACATTTTGAAGAAATGTTGTATTGTCGTTCTTTTCGATCTTTTCATTCTATTATATCATTATGTAGTTTTCCTTCATTTGTGATTTTGCTTGTCCTCGCAGTTTCTTTATTAGTCTTTCTAGCCTGATTTCCAACCAATCTTTTATATTTCCATTTTGGGTTCTTAGGGTGAGACCAATTTTGTTAATGACTAGTTTTTGCGCCTGCAAAAATTATATCGTTTATTTTGGTGAGGTTGTCCGTTATTTTTTAATAATTTATTTACTTTTCAGTTTTGCTTTTTTTGACCTCATTTTCTCTGTTATTTTTCTCTCCAGCAAAATATATTTCTTTGCGGGATAACAACGGTAATTCAAAATTACAAAGTGGGGTAACACACAGCTTTTATTTGGCAAGACAAAGAATTAAATAGTTGCTTATGACACCGACATTACGTTTTCTTTTACTGTTAAAGACAAAAACAAGTCACATTGTTTTTCTCTATACCTTCTTTCCTCTTTTAAGTCGTTAATTTGCGTTAAAAAGTAAAATGAGACCTTAATTTTTTTTTTAAAGTAAAAACAAATTCAATTTCTAACTCTGCTCGTGAGTCTTTCACACCAGCGTAAACTGATAGTCTTTCACTGGAGCCTAAGTGATAGCAAGTCTCCTAAAGTCTCCCGGAATTTTTTGTGAAATCTTATCTAATGCTGTAGTCAGAACGGTCTCCTCCTTTGATTTACTTCGACTTTCATTTATTTTTCACATTCTTTTAGGCATTTTAAACCTTCTTCTTTTGTTCATTCATTCAATCCTTTTTTCGTTCTTTCATTCACTTGTTCCGTTTTTCTTTCATTTTTTACTTCTCCCCCCCACACACATCCACTTTCTCTCTTTCTCTCTCTCTCTCTCTCTCTCTCTCTCTCTCTCTCTGTCTTTCTCTTTTACTGTTTCTAATGACATGTTTACCACACTTTTTCTTACTTTCATTCAACTGCTTTATATTTTATTATTTCCTTTTTCCTTCCTTCTTTTCATTTTTTTTCTTGCTTTCTACCCTTCCCCTCACCATCTCCATTTTCTCCTCCCACATTTTCTTCCATCCTTGTTCAGTTGTATAAGAAGCCGCAACACCAACCAATCGTCTGGTATGTGTGCAATAAGGTGGCATGTTTTTTTACGGTTGTTTTTTATGGCTTGTTTGTTGCAGTTTTTTTTTTCGGGTTCACAGAGTGCATTTAATCACGTTAGTGAAATGTTGTGCTGTTTTTTTGGCAACTGGAATTGCATCGGTACACAGCAGCCTGACTCACTGAAACGATCCAACATCTGTATATATATACACAGAGACCTGAAGATGGCGGGGGGGGATGCACATTAACCAGTTCACTCTCACGACTGATACACGATATGTTGATATACAAAATCTGCAGCATAATGATAAATAAAATATAACAATTTATGCAATGAATATTTTTATACTATCCTTTTTATGGTAAATGTACTTAAATCAAAGGTCACCCGTTGATGCTGACTGAATCCCATGCAGAGAGGTAACACTCGACCACCACCCAAAAAATAATGTCCTGCTTATGACACTAACCTGCATCTGAAGTTTAAGCTCCAGTTCTGGAACGCTGAGGAGTGTGGGGTACCCCTCCATTGACCTGCAGTGGTAGTACCGGCAAGAGTTCAATCTCTGGATCAAATAGTTGTATGACCATGCTAAAAAAATTAAGAAACTACACCAAAAGGTAAATATAGACGTACAATTTACGCAATTCTTTAACCTCTAGGCATAAAATAACTCCAGACGGTATGACATGCCGTTAAAATCAATCAATCAATTGATACAAAGGTAAGTATTGATCGCATAGATTGAAGATAATATAATGAACATTTCATATAAAAATTCAGCTCCTAATTTCATAAATAGATATACATATTCAGTTCTCAAAAAAAGTTCGTTTGATTTATCAAATAAAAATTTAAAAGACTCTTTTTGCGATAGATAGATTTTACTAAAGAATATATTTACTATTCTGCAGTTCTTAAATATTGTGCATGTAACCCAGCATAAGGTTATGGTTAACAAGCTTGGCTAGCTGGTTATTTTAGGAAGTTCAGTTTTTACTAAATGCTCCATATCTCTGACCTTGTGCTGATTGATTGAGTGATAGATTTTAACTGTATTTCAACCTGTCGAGGCTTATTATGAGAATCATATTCATGGTACGTTCATATTTATTATTTTCTGTCATTGTTTCTAAAGAGGTTTTTTGTTTGCATATGGTCCTACCAAATACGAACAATTTCTAACCAGATCTATTGACCCATAGAGGGCACTGTAACAGGTACTTCCATTCCTAGACAGAGTGGACCAGGGAGTAATGGCAATTGTATACACACATAACTCTCCCTAACTCCCTCCTACTGCTTCATTCACACTACTACTGCAACTTGCTTTCAACCTCCAACCACCCCACTGATTAGCTAATAGCAGCAGTTTTTACTCACTCCGAATAAAGGTTATGGTGTAACGGCATCTTGTCAATAATGCTTTGTTAATGTGTACGATACGTGGTGCATTCAATAAGTTTCCAGACTTTTTTATACCGGCATTTAAAATTGTCGTAGACTCTTGACAATTCAGTATGTTATTGCTATACATCTTATGAGATGACGACCAAGTTTTTATGATTTCAGGTTTAAATGAACAGCGACAACAGGAATTGGGATACACCCTACTAAAGCCTGATTGTCACAGCTGGTGAATTTCAAAAATGCAATCTGACACTTTAGAAGAACGATATGCAATAAAATTCTGTTTTAAACTTGGAAAAAATGCCACAGAAACGTATGAAATGCTTCAGACTGCTTTTCGACCATCTTGCATGAATCGAGCATCAGTTTTGGTGTGGCATAAGACATTAAAGGAAGGCAGGGAGTCTGTGAGGGATGATGAGAGGTATGGGAGGAGTAAGGAAGTCAATAGACCAGAGTTGATTAGCCAAAGGGTTAGGGTTAGGGTTACTATGTTGAGGTTTTAAGGGAGTTCAGCAAGAGATTCCGTCGGACTCTTCAAATCGGGTCAGTGGCATTTCCAGCGGGACAATGCACCAGTCCACAACTCCATCCTTGTCACAGACTATTTAACCAAGATGGGCATCAAGACAGTTCCTCACCCACTAGTCCAGATCTTGCTCCCTGTGACTTTTGCTTATTCCCTAAGCTCAGAGGCTGTCGTTATGAGATAATTGAGGAGATGAAAGAGGCTGTGACGAAGGTGATTGACACGCTCATACAAGAGGACTTCCATGGGTCCTTCCAGAAGTTGTTGGAACGGTACAACAAGTGCATTGCAGCCGGAGGAGATTACTTCGAAGGGACTAGAGTTTCATGTGTGTACTATCAATAATAGTGCCCATACGAAAAAAATCTGGAAACTTATTTAATGATCCTCGTATCTTTAATACAAAGGTATTAAGAAAATAGAAAAGCAATGAAAAAGGGAAATCTACACCTCACAAGAGTTTCAAAACTGGAGTCGCTACATCAGATACAGTTTAGTATCATACTCGTTTTGGGGGGATGGGGTATTTCCTTTCAATAGGGAATGCAGTCAGCGTTCGAAGCCCTGTCAACTGGGTATTTCACATATTATTGAGCCAAATTAAACTTATAAAACACTAAGGAATTTTGCAGGGAAGTATCATTAATAAGCAAGGCTTTATAATAATCACTACGGTAACAGGTTCAATCTCAATGACAACAAGTCTCCTCCGGTCTCTTGAGCTCTTCTGAGTATTCTAATTGATCTCAAAGATTCTGTGATCTGTATGGTCTCGATTATTATTAATAATAATAATAATAATAATAATAATACTCCTTGAAAGATTTTCACATCAGCGTTAGCTGATGGTCTTTCACTGGAGTTTGAGAGACAGCAAGTTTCCTCTAGTCTCCGGGACTCCTTTAAGTATTTCCTTATTTCCAAGTCTCTTTATTAACCCTTTGGTGTCTATACCAAGAGCACTCATTACAATCGGTATAAACGTCGCTTTCAAGTTCCATAGTTTTTTCAATTTCCCTTGCTAGGTCGACTTACTTATCCTTCTTTTCACAGTCTTTAAATTTTATTCTCTGGTTAGCCGTGACAGCAAAGTCCACAAATTTATAAGTTCTCTTTTTTTTTTGTTTATTATTATTATTATTATTATTTTACCCCTCGAGAGTTTTTACCACCAGCTAACGATAGTGGTCTTTAACTGGAGTCTGAGAAACAGCAAGTCTCCTCAGGTCTTCTGGACTCTTCTCAGTATCCTAACCGATCTTTTTTTTTTCTTTTTTTTTTTTGATAACTTACTGGTCTTCGGACTGGAATTAGGTGCTGCTTTTGTATCTGAAAATTTAAGAAAATCTTATGC
Source organism: Sepioteuthis lessoniana (assembly GCA_963585895.1). Classification (NCBI taxonomy): domain Eukaryota; kingdom Metazoa; phylum Mollusca; class Cephalopoda; order Myopsida; family Loliginidae; genus Sepioteuthis; species Sepioteuthis lessoniana. The sequence continues at coordinate 1,088,023 of OY757909.1, forward strand.
ATTTCATTCCCGAGGACTGATTCTTGTTTGTGCATTTACCATTTGATAACATGATTAAGTTTCAATTTTTCATAATTCCGGATGGATTACCATTCCCACCCAGTCATGCTTAGCCATGTTCCCTTTTTGTGTTAGTTTACTGCATTCGCTCATTATTTGATTTACCATTTTAACTCTGTTTCCACATGACTTACATTTGCTATTTCTCTGTCATATAATTGGTCCTTATGGCGTTGTTTTATGCTGTTTTTAAAGAAATTTAGGGGGGGTTTTTTTGACGTTTTACTTTTTTGCCTTTGTCCATGCCATTTTTATTTTGTCGCTTGAAGTATCTATACAGTTGTTCCCTTCTCATTTCTGTTTCCTCATTTTTGTTGTTTTCCTATTTGTATTTATATATTACCAATGATCTTATTGTCAGCTGTAATTAAACTTTCTTTGCTCTTTTTGATGAAGTTCTCGAGTCTTTGTGTTGATACATCAACGCAGTCCTCTTTCTTTTTTGTTTCTATGTCATCTCTCAAATGTAAAGCCTTATCCATAATTATTAACATTCTTGTTCTTTGGTTCATTTCTCTGAGTTTGTCCCTTGTCCATTTTAACAATGGTCCAGAGTATCTTACAAGGATAACTACTCGGCTAATAATCCTTTTTTATGAGATTTCTGCTATATAGCTTAGTTTCGAGAAGTTTCCTGTTCCTATAAGGTACCCTTTTCAATCTTTCCTTAATCTTCGCTTGTTTGATGGTGTTCACTTCTAATATTTCCATTTCTAATGCTTTCCTGATTTGATAGGGTCTTTTGTTTTCACGGCTTGTCTTTTCCTACTCTTCATTATAAGAATGGCGCATTTTTCAATGCCAAATTCTTTTCTATTATGATTATTATTATTATTATTTACTCCTTCAGAGTTTTTCACATCAGCGTTAGCTGATAGTCTTTTACTGGAGCATGAGTGGCAGCAAATCTCCTCAAGTCTCCAGGACTCTTCTCAGTATTTTGGCCGATCTTAATAATGTAGTAGTTTGGATAGACTCCACCCTTCCTCTTATTTCCAAGTCCTCCAGTCCCTTTATTAATCCTTTGGTGACTGTACCAAGAGCACCAATTACAATCGGTATAAACGTCACTTTCATGTTCCACAGTTTTTTAATTCCCTTACTAGGTCGAGGTACTTATCCTTCTTTTCATTTTCTTTCAATTTTATTTTGTGATCAACCGGAACTGTAAAGTCCACACTTTTGCAAATTCTTTTTTTTTTTTTTTTGTTGATTATTATAAGGTCTGGTCTTCTGGCTGAGATTAGGTGATACATTTTTATGTCAAAATCCCATAGGAGTTCATGTGTCTCATTCTCTAGGACCGATGCTGAGTTGTGCATACACCACTTGTTCAAATGGTCAAATTTCAATTTCTTGCACATCTCCCAGGGGATCACCTTGGTCACCCTGTCATGTCTAGTTTTATACACCTTCTATGCCAATTTGCTGCATTCGATTATTATGTGATTGATTGTTTTATCTCTATCACAACATAACCTACGTTTGCTATTTTGTAGCGTCTTATCTATTTTCGCTTTGACATGATTGATTCTTATGGGGTTGTTTTGTACTGCTATTAGGAGGGATTCAGTTTCTTTCTTAAAGTTTCCTTTTCTTAGCCACATCTAAGTTTTCTCGTGTTAGATGTAGTTTATTAGCTGTTAAAAACGTTCATAGACTTCTTTTCCTTCCCATTTTTGTTTTCTAGTAATTGTTCTATTGGTCTTCGTATTGTCAGTACTGTTTCTGATGGCTGTAATGAGTCCTTCTCCGCGCTTTTCTATGTAGTATTCGAGTCGTTGTAACGATGCGTCTACGCTGTCTTCAATACTGGTAAGTCCTCTTCCTCCCTCTATTCTTCATACATATAATCTGTCAACGTCATCTCTGAGATGTAATGCCTTATGTATGGTCATTAGTTTTCTTGTTCTCTGGTCCATTTGCTTAAGTTCTTCTCTGGTCTACTTCAAAAAGAGTCCCGAATATCTTACGAGGGTCATAGCCCAGGTGTTGTATATTCTCTTACATTATTTACGAAATTCAATGAACGAACGAAACACTTCTTTATAAAAATATATCTCTCATTTTATTCTCGAAAAGGGGCCCACATTTTGTTGTTAGTTTGAGAGATAGATGGAGAGACATATACTCAGATAGGGGTCTTCTTCTTGTCCCATATCTTCTTTCGTGAGCCAGGGGGTGCCAACGCTTCCATCCCCTTGCAAGCCGTATCGTCAGATATATATAACATTCCTCTTTATCCCATTTTCAAAATGTCCACGTATGGACAGTTTCTTTACGTTTCTCTCCATCTTCCCTCAATACCTCACACAAAACAAAAAAAATAACTGGAACAACAGCAAAACTAGTACAATCTTAAAACAATTAGAAGGTGACCTTTTCACTATGTAACACTTACCCAGTCTAATTATTATCTAAATTTATTTCATACTATTCTTTGCGCAGTTGGCTATCCCAACATGCATGCATCCAAATACAGTACAGATGCATCTCTCATCCTCCAAAAACGCAATAGGGCCCTCTGCAATTTCTTGAAGAATCTTAAAAACATAAAGGACCATACTCTTGTCTCAAATCCTGGTCACGGCACCAAATCGTGTATGTTGTATACTCTCATACTTGATTTACGAAATTCAATGAACGAACGAAACATTTCTTTATAAAAATATATCTCTCATTTTATTCTCGAAAGAGGCACACAGTTTGTTGTTAATTTAAGAGAGAGATGGAGAGACATATACTCAGATAAAGGACTTCTTCTTGCCCTATATCTTCTTCCGAGAGTCAGGGAGTGCCAACGCTTCCACCCCCTTGCAATCCGTATCGTCAGGGACGCCTCTGCTCGGCTGTGTATCCCGGGCTCGACTCCCGATTCTCTGTCTCTGTCTAAATCTGACTGCGTAGTTATCACGTGGTCTCCCTCCAGTTACACACCTGTTGGACCTACCTACCCCGACCACTGCCATCGCCCTGTTTACTAATCACAACGTGACAGTTTGTCAAAGCACACGGGGTCACTAGGAACGAACCTAGAATCCATGCCATATGTTATATAACACAGGTATTATTCCTTTGATAAGGTTTCTGCTACATAGTTTTGTCTCTAGTAGCTTTCTGGTTCTTCTGTGATATTCTTTCTTAATTTTTTCTTTCATTTCCACTTGTTTGATGGTGTCAGCTTCCAAGATGCCCAAGTATTTGTAGATTTCCTTTTCTCCGAGCATTCTAATTTTGTCTTGATTTGGTAATTCGATTCCATCCGTTAAGTGTCGTTTGCCAATTTTCATTACCAGCATGGCACATTTTTTTTATGCCAAATTCCATCCCTATGTCTTGACTGTATATTCTAACTGCGTGTATTAGAGTTTCCAGTTCTTTTTAATTTTTCGCAAACAGTTTGATGTTGTTGATCTTTTCCTGCGATCTAATAAGTTTGTATCCGTCAGTGCATTTTCTGAGTATGTGGTTAAGTGGCACCATCGCATTTATGAATAGTTACTGTGATTGTGCATATCCTTTAAAAATACTTCTTTGGATCTTTGCTTCAGCTAAGCTTCTTCCTCCTGTTGTCAATTCCACTTTCCAGGTTTTCATCGTTTTCTCAACAAAGTGTATGAGGCAGTTTATTATCTAGCTTTGGAGAACCATATCCTATGCCTTTTTGTCGATAATCCAGGCCATAGCTAGACGTTTCCGTCTCGTCTTGCTCTCGTTGAAGATGTGCTGATCTATGTAGAGTAGACTTCTTGTGCCTTTAGATCTTTTGCGGGATCCTTTCTGTTCCCCAGGGAACAACCCGGGGCTTGTTTGCGAGTAGTAAGTCTCTTCCTACCTAAATTTCAGTAGTAAGTAAACGTTAAAAGGAAGAAGAAAACATTTGAACACACGAGCCAATAGAGGAAGAGATGTATCAATATTGGTCAGTATGTCTTTAAGTCCTATTAATATAAAATGCTGAATTTTACAAAATGTTATGCTGTATTTTTGTTTGTAAAATAATGCTTAAACTATGCGTTTTAAATGTAAAGACACGCTTACTCTACTATAAATCCAAATTGATTTTAAAGTCTCTCTCTGTCCAAATGTCAGCGAACACGACAATGTTTTTGAATCTCTTCTATAATATAATTTTAAAATTCTTAAAGAAAGCCCTAACAGTAGTTTAGAAGAAAAGTAAAAGCCTAAAACGCAAAAAAAAAGCATTTGTAAAAGCTCTATAATTCCTGAAGCCTACTAGGTTCCCAACGGTAGTATAGAGAAAGGAAAAAAAAAACAAAAAAAACCTAAAAATCCTAGGTAAAATGCCCCAATACCGCCCCCCCCAAAAAAAAAAAATTCAGTACCAGTGAAAGCCTGACGAAAGTACCTTGATCTTGGACTTTAACTAAGTTAAAACTTAAGAAAACTTAAATCAAAATTACCACCCCTTTTTTTTATTTATTTATTTTTTTTTTCTTTTTTAAATTTTCTTTTTTATTTTTATTTATTTCATTTTTGTTTTCTTTTTATTTTTTTATTTTTTTTTTATTTATATATATACGTACACATGGGAAGCAGCATGATGTACGTAAAGGTATTTGAATAAACCCATGGGCGACCAAACTCAATACCTAAACGGGTCCTGGACGTGAGTTTGACGACTCTACGCTCAGGATCGTTAGTTCGATCGGGGAACTACTGCTGCTCCTCTATAAGAGTGGCTTCTATAGAAGGGAATAAAACAGCCATCGAAAGATAACCATGACCCACACTCAAATCACATACACAAACCGCACTGCACTTCGCGCGGGTAAAAAAGGGGCGCGTCCTGCTGAGGTTGGAGCCCTGGCCTCAGTGTTCGAAAAATCAGCTACAGAGCTCAAACAATCAAAATTACTAAAATGCAAGCAAACACTACAAATAGCCACATTTAACGTAAGAATCTTAAATAGAATAGGACAACTACCAGAGCTAATCGCATCGGCCGAAGAACATAAGATAGACATAATATGCATACAAGAACACAGATACACGCACACCGAAGATATAAAATATCACAAAACTGGCAATGGCTGGTCGCTCGTCACTGTATCCGCATGGAAAAACTCTGTCAACGCCGCAGTAGGAGGGGTAGGATTACTTATAGGACCTAGAGCATTAAAAACGCTAAATAGCGTTGAGAAAATACAACCTAGAATGATGGCAGCTACTTTTAACGGCAACCCCAGAGCAACAATAATCTCATGCTACAGCCCCACCAATGTTAGTGAAGAAACTGAACTAGTCACCTTCTACGATGAGTTATCCTCATTAGTGCGTAGCATCCCGAAACACAACATGTTAGTCATTGGCGGAGACATGAATGCCCAAATCGGGAAAAACGGAAACAACAAATACAGCCTCCACAACACGTCAAATAGGAATGGGCAACATCTAACAGATTTCATGATAGAAAATAGATTAGCATGCCTCAATACAAACTACCAAAAATGGGAGGGAAAACTATGGACATACACGTACGCAAACAATACTAAAGCTCAGATAGACTACGTCCTTATAAACAAGAAATGGAAAAATAGTGCAATGAATTGCGAGGCATACTCCTCTTTTGAGGGTGTGTCCACCGATCACCGAATAGTCACGGCGAAAATACGGTTAAGCCTACGAAAAAACGCCAAACGAACAGCGACCACCAAACACTATGACTGGGCCCTATTGAACAACAGAGATATAAGAGATAAATACGTATTAGAATTAAGAAACAGATTCGAAACACGACAAGAAAAGAAGGAAAAAAGTACACCAAACGACGAATATGAAAATTTCCTCAATGCACACCTCGAGGCAGCAGCGAAATGCATTCCAACAAAACTCAAAACTAAATATAGAGTCCCTTGAGAAACTTTAGCGGTGAGAGAAAAACGTGCACTAGTGAAAACAGCCTCCAAAAACTATCGAAAAAACCCAACAAACACAAATGCCTTAAAACTAAAAACAACACAATATCAATTAGCAGGCGTATATATAAAGGAACAGACAGAATACATTCAAAATCAGATAGATAAGATTAGAGACTCGGTGGAAGATAGACAATCTAGGATAGCCTGGCAAACAATAAACAAAGTGAGTAGAAGAAAGAACACAGCCAAAGCAAAACTGAAAGCAGCAAACCAACAAGAAAGAATAAAACTGTGGAAACAGCACTTCGAAAACTTACTAGGAAACCCACCGAAAATAACACAAGAACCAATCACCAGAATAATAAGTAAACAATTAGACATTAAACTAGGACCGTTCACACAAGAAGAACTCGACTCGGTCCTCAGAAAAATTAAAAATAGGAAAGCTGCAGGGCTGGACGAAATTCCCCCGGAAGTATGGAAGACCAGACAATTCGATGACATACTGCTCCGACACTGCAACGCAGTATACAATCAAAATCCGATAGATAGATGGATGAAGGGATGCATACTCCCCTTCCCTAAAAAGGGAGACCTCGGATTAGCCAAAAACTACCGAGTAATAACACTTACTTCCATAGCAGCCAAAATCTACAATGCCCTACTACGAAACCGCATAGAACCCGAAATCGACAACATACTTAGAAAAAACCAAAATGGCTTCCGAAGAAATAGATCCACGACCTCACAAATATTAACCATCCGTAGAATCCTTGAAGGTGTACGGGCAAAAAACCTACAAGCGACATTAATTTTTGTTGACTTTACCAAGGCTTTCGATTCCATTCACAGAGGAAAGATGGAACAAATCCTACTAGCGTACGGCATATCTAAAGAAACCGTAGCGGCAATAACGATTCTCTATAGAAACACTAAAGTAAAAGTACGATCACCAGATGGAGACACAGAATACTTCGACATTGTAGCAGGAGTACTACAAGGGGACACGCTGGCCCCGTACCTCTTTATCATTTGTCTAGACTACGTACTTAGAACATCGATTGACAAAATCAAAGAGAATGGCTTCGAACTGACGAAGAAAAGAAGCAGAAGGTACCCCGCAACAACAATTACCGACGCCGATTACGCCGATGACATAGCGATACTGGCAAATACACCTGACCAAGCCGAAACACTACTGCATAGTTTGGAACGAGCAGCAGCAAACATAGGCCTCTATGTTAATGCACACAAAACGGAATATATGTGCTATAATCAAACGGGGGATATCTCCACTCTAGAAGGAACCCCTCTTAAACAAGTAGACAAATTCACTTACCTAGGAAGCAGCGTCGAATCAACCGAAAAGGACATCGAAACGAGGTTAGCGAAAGCGTGGACAGCTATCAATAGGCTATCGATTATCTGAAAATCAGACCTAACCGATAAAATGAAACGCAGTTTCTTCCAGGCAGCGGTCACATCGATACTGCTATATGGCTGCACTACATGGACGCTAACAAAACGGCTGGAGAAGAAGCTAGACGGCAATTACACAAGAATGCTACGTGCAATCTTAAACAAATCCTGGCGGCAACACCCCACAAGACACCAACTGTACGGCCACCTACCCCCTATCACGAAAACTATTCAAGTTAGACGAGCCAGACATGCAGGACACTGCTGGAGAAGCAGGGACGAACTCATAAGAGATGTACTCTTATGGACCCCCACACATGGCCGTGCAAAAGCAGGACGACCAGCATGAACATACATTCAACAGCTATGTGAGGATACGGGATGTTGTCCTGAAGACCTACCTCGGGCGATGAACGATAGGGAGGAGTGGCGAGAGAGGGTCAGGGATATCCGTGCTACCAGTGCGATATGATGATGATGATGATGATTTGTTTTCTAGTGCATTTCTAGTATTTCAAGGTCAGAAAACCAAACTTCTTTTTATTATAGTCCTAACTTGGTCAACGAGTCTTTGGCTTGATGTCTGAAAACTAGCATATTCTTTCCAGATCTCTATCATTCTTTTTCTATATCCTCTTTGTGTAGGGTTGCTTCTAAGATAGTAGTGCAGTGCAAGTTAGTTGCTTTCCCTTGTCCATGTTTTGTGTTTGCTTCTTTGATTTGTGTGGTTCCTTAGATCATCATTCGTTTACCTGAAAAAAGAACAGCCAACATTCGCAGGATGACAAACAGGTCTCTCATGTTGGCAATCAGAAGAGCACCTGCCGATCATGATACCCAGGCCAGTTGCCTGGGTCCCACGTTGGGTCATATTTTGATTCAACATTTTTATCATGGGTGGTATATAGTGGCTATACCAGACCCAGAGGGTTTTTTTTAATCTGTGCGCCTGACACAGACGTGACCTGGTTTTCTTAAAGAGAACTCTTTAGCAGGTCACAAAAAAAAAAGAAAACGTTTTTTTTTCCTTTCTGCTTTCTTTTTCTCCTTTTAATTCTTGTCCTTCCCACCCGTATTTTCCTTAAGTTTTTACTTAGAATAAATCCACCTTTATGCTACTTTTGAAATTCAGAGGTATTGTCGGTCCCGAGCAATTAAGTAGTATTTCTGTGTCTTCGTATGTGCTTACGCTATTTAAGGCCATGTGGGAACCAGGTGTTGTAAGATTAAGCCCTGTAAGGATTATTTCTATTTGGTTACTCTTAAACCGACAAATAATAATAGTAATAATAGTAAAAACAACGACAGAAAACATTCTTATTAATACCAACATTTGAGCGAAAATTTAGTTACTTTCAGGGGTCGTTATTATTATTATTATTATTATTTAACTACTTGTAAGTTTTTCCCACCAGCTCTGACAGTTTGTTTTTTTTTATTTGGAATCTGAGGGACAGTAAACCTCTTCACATTTCCAGGACTTGTCTTAGCATCCAAGAATTTGTCTATATTTTTTGCTTTCTTTTATTTTCCCTGTAGTCCGCTAGAACTGTAAAATTCACAAGATGGCTAGTTTTTTTCTAGTTAAATAACACGACTTCTGAGTTTTCTGGTCGGTATCCGGTCATCTATTTTTATCTCTAAGTCACAGAGAATTTTATCTATCTCATTTCTAGGTCAGATCTTATTTTGTACTTATATCACTTAGTATACCCCACATATATTTCGCCAAACTAAAATACACTGAGTAAATATATATTTCTCTTCGAAATATTCTGTGTGTCATATTATAAAGACTAACATGCTAAGTATATTTCATTGTAATTTCATTATTATGAAGAATTCCGTATAATTTATTTTAGATTCGGAGAGTGGCTAGGTGATCGTCGCACACCCACTAAAAACGAAAAATGCATAAATCAATCATATAATCAGTTATCATCATGAGAAACTATTTTTCTACGAGGTGTTATTAAATATTCTGGATATTTCTGTATAAGTGGACCATATAGTGAGTGTGAACGAGAATGAGAATTTGGAAAAATACCACAACCTTGCTCGATGTACCGTAACTGCACTAAAAATAAATGTATCTATTTCTGTACTGCAGTAGTCGCGAGGGTAAATATCTGTGTGCCTTGTGATCAGAGGAATACGTGATGGATGGCCGTTTCGGACTGCTATGCTGCATGAGGTTTTTTCAATGACTGATGATAGTGTGACATGTATAACCTTGCTCGGTTCTTTATCTGTCTTTTCTCTGATGAGAGGTCGAATTCTCGTTCGACCTTTGCTTCCCCGAAAAGCCAGCAGGTTTCCGAAATTTTTCTGGTCGCAAGATGTTTTTCTTGTCACGTTAATAGTAACTCACACCAACCCAAATAGTAACTCACACCAACCCAAAGTTTTACTTTTATTATTCGTCTGTCAATAATTAGTCAAAATACGAATGATTTTTCGAAGCAATAGTGATATATGTACATAGAGAGAGAGAGAGAGAGGCTGACAATTGGCTATTTTTCATAGCTCGTTTCTGATACCAACAAGACTTTTTTTCCAGTTAATTTATACTCGGTCTGGTCTTTTGACCAATACTGAGTGATCCGTTTGTATCTCAAAATCCCAGAAAATTTTATGCGTTCCATTCTTTCTTTTGGCTTTCTTTTAATTTTACTGAGGTCTGCCAGGACGTTAAAGCCTATTATTCGGCAGGTTTCTTTTTATTTTAATTTTTCCTTTTTTTTTCACTACATCTGGTCGTCTGGCCGAGATTAGGTGATCCATTTGTATCTCAAAAAACCCAGTGTGTCTCATTCTTCTGAACGGATTCCGGGTTGTGCATATACCACTTGTTCGTATGGTCAAACTTAAGCTTCTTGCATAATTCCCTGTGGATCACTCCCCCCACCCGCCATTCGTGTCTAGTCTTATATTCTTTTTGAGATAATTTGCTGCATTCGATTATTATTATTATTATATACTCCTTTAGAGTTTTTCACATCAACGTTAACTGATGCTTTTACACTGGAGTTTGAGTGACAGCAAGTCTCCTCAAGTCTCCAGGACTCGTCTCAGGATTCTGGCCGTTCTTAGCAATGCTATCGTTTGGGTAGTCTCTACCCGTCAGTTTCTCATACCATCGTTAGCTGATAGTTTCTCACTGGAGTTTGAGTGACTGCAAATCTCCTCAAGTCCCCGGGACTCTTCTTAGTATTCCGGCCGATCTTAATAATGCTATAGTTCGAAGGGTCTCCATCCGTCTTTGTGCATAATTCCCAGTGTATCACTTTCCCCACCCAGTCATGTCTAATCTTATATGTTCTTTTTACTCTAATTTGCTACATTCGTTTATTATATGAATGATTTTTTCGTCTCTATCACCACATAGCCAACATTTCCTATATTGCTGTATATTCTGATAATCTTTACCTGAAGTCTAAGTAAAATCAAATCTCTTCAGGTCTCTAGGACACTTCTGAGTATTGCTGCCGATCTTAACAAAGTAGTGTTCTGGGTGGTCTCGATTCTTCCACTTATTTCCAATACCCAGTCTTTTTTCAAAGCCTTTCAGAACCATTCCAAGTGCACTAACAACAATTGGCATCACAGTCACCCTCATGTTCCACAGCTTTTTTTGTTCTCTGGCAAGATCCAAGTATTTGTTAATCTTTTCACATTCATTATCTTTACTTTGTGGTCAACTTCAGTAACAAAATCCAATAGGTGACAAGTTTTTTCTTCCTTTTTTTTTTTTTTTTTTGTTAATTAACACTATGTTTGATTCTCTGGCCATAATTGGGTGATCTGTTTGTATCTCAAAACCCTAGAAAATTTATTTATTCCATTCTTTCAGATGGATACTAGATTGTTTGTATACCATTTGATAGTCTGGTCAAATTTAAATCTCTCTAAATGGATCATATTTCCTATTATTATAAGTTATTAATGATAATAAAGTCAATATCTATTTAATAATTAGAAAAGTTTGTTCTTTGTTATCCCCGAATCTCGAGTAACATCTTTGCAAAAGAAATATAAGAAAAATTCAGTGAACCAATTTAATGATGATGGCAGAAACATGATCTGAACCAGGTAATCCCATAAGAATCGCTTCATATTTCAGTCGAAATAAAATAAAAATTAAAAAGCATATATTAACTGGTTTTCTTTGTTTATTTATCCGTGAAAAGTTGAAATCTATTCAACAGATGTTCGTCCTATAGAAACATTTGTATTATTTTCAGCAGCAGCAGCAGCAGCCAATGTGTATATCTCAGGCAAAGAAGCCATCGAATACCTTCTCAGCTTTCTTAAGTGCTTGTATCGGCTGATTCTGATTAGCGCATTTCGCGTGACGTCACTCAGGTTTCTGATTGGGTGATTTTGAGTGACGTCACTTTCAAACTCTTGATACACAACAAAAACAAATAAATCCAGATCTGGTTTACAGTATACTGTCATCAGCAAGATATAATGTTATGTAGTTATTTCGATCTGTGTACTGATCAAGGGAATTACTGGTCGTATGCACGAATAAGCTCTGCCCTTTTTTAGAAGCAGGCGACAGATTTTAGAAATATGCATTTACGAGGATCATTAAATAAGTTTCCAGACTTTTTTCGTATGGGCACTTTTATTGATATTACACACATGAAACTCTAGTCCCCTTCGAAATAATCTCCTCCAGCTGCAATGCACTTGTTCTATCGTTCCAACAACTTCTGGAAGGACCCATGGAAGTCCTCTTGTATGAGCGTGTCAATCACCTTCGTCACAGCCTCTTTCATCTCCTCAATTGTCTCATAACGACATCCTCTGAGCTTAGGGAATAACCAAAAGTCACAGGGAGCAAGGTCTAGATTATAGGGAGGGTGACGAACTGTCTTGATGCCCATCTTGGTCAAATAGTCTGTGACAAGGATTGAGTTGTGGACTGGTGCATTGTCCTGGTGGAAATGTCACTGACCCGATTTGAAGAGTCCGACGGAATCTCTTGCTGAACTCCCTTAAAACCTCAACATAGTAACCCTAACTCTAACCCTTTGGCTAATCAACACTGGTCTATTGACTTCCTTACGCTTCCCACACCTCTCATCATCCCTCACAGACTCCCTGCCTTCCTTGAATGTCTTATGCCACACCAAAACTGATGCTCGACTCATGCAAGATGGTCGAAAATCCGTCTGAAGCATTCCATACGATTCTGAGGCATTTTTTCCAAGTTTAAAATAGAATTTTATTGCATATCGTTCTTCTAAAGTGTCCTCACGTCCAGATTGCATTTTTGAAATTCACCAGCTGTGACAATCAGGCTTTAGTAGGATGTATTCCAATTCCTGTTGTAGCTGTTGATTTGAACCTGAAATCATAAAAATTAATGAGTCATCTCATAAGATGTATAGCATTAATATACTAAATTTTCAAGAGTCTACGACAATTTTAAATGCCTGTACAAAAAAAGTCTGGAAACTTATTGAAGGTACCACGTAGATCATGAGCAGATACCTCATATACTTGTGTAACAGTCGATCACACATTTGCATAGACCCTTTTTTATAGGCAGGGTCCCTTTTCAATTGCTAACAAACCGAAGTGTCGAGAGAGAGAGAGAGAGAGAGAGAGAGAGCTACACCTTTTCCTGGATTGCTCTACTTACCTTTGATTTGTACATTATACTTTATATACTGTGTGTTAAGCAAGGAGGCATCGAGTAGCATTTTCTGAGTCTTTGTTGAACCCCCCGGTCTCCCGAGCCATTGGTGAACACTCTCACCACTATTCCAATGGGTCGGTTTTGAAGCGTGTTCTTTGGTGATCCATCAGAACAAGGATCATCGACCTTTCGGCCGATCTGTCCAGGGTTAGGTGTCTCTATTCGCATTCTAATCCATGGAGTAGCAGTTTCCAATGTTTTGCGTACAGTCGAACGCACCCATCAGACTACGGACATGAACCTGAGTTTATTCAAGTACGACCTGGCCTGTCAGTCACACTTGTTTTATAGTCTCGAAAAATATAAATGTATTTACCCAACCCCTCTTGGGAGTGGAGAGAAAAAAAAAGGAGCATTAGCGCGAGATAAAGCGAAAACATCCTCTTTTCCATTTCGTATGACGGTAACCGTTACACTTAGTGCACCTTCATATTGTGATTTATAATTCTTGAACCGTGTCATCTCTCTTTTTTTAATTTGAGATATTTATATTCTAATATTTACATTCAGCTTTATGTCTATTTGATTTATATTTTATTTCATATTTCAGATATAAGTAAAGTTGATGAAGTTGGCGACTTTAGTCAAAGGTGAACTGAAGAGTTCCTTTTCAACACCGACGGGTAGAGAAGGGTGCTACTTCATTCCCTGGATGTCTCCACTTTAACATTGATCCTTACCTTATAAAGCCGAGAGTTAAGCAAGGCAGCATCAAGTACCATTTTTTAGTCTTTGGTATGACTCGACCTGGGATTGAATCCTGTTCTCCCGGTCATCGGTGAACACTCTACTCATTGTCCTGAATTTTATATATATATATATATATACAATTCTATTCATATACCATTTTATGTGTTTAAAAACAAGATTAATCACGTATGTATCGGAATACCTGCTTAGGACTAGACCGTTGTATCTGTGCGCTCTCATTTCAAAAAGTTACTCTCCCGCATCTCAGCCGATGATAAGAGTGGAGTGTCTGAATTTGTGTAAATCCATGCTTATTCAACAAAACAAAAATGCTATTGGTTGTTGTTGTATCGTGTTAAGGAAAAGATACAAAGTGAAATAGAGTTATTTTTTTATAAACTGAAGTGGTACAGTCCCAACAAATATTATAAGTCTCGCGCGACTGGTGTTACACGTCCGATGTTGGTCTTAATACTGACCGAGATCTTTCAGTATCGGGTATTTGTCTCTGCCTCCCACCAGACAGGATTTGACACAAGGTCAATGACCCGAAGGTTGATTATAGTGGAAGTTTAGGGGAGAGGAAGGTCGCGCACGAGCCGAGACACAAGCCCAGCTGGACTATGATGCTCATCGGCCCACTTAGTGTAATTTGGGCCTGATGAGCCAAGCTGGACTTGGACCCAAATCTGGGTCCAAGCACATATGCCTGATTATAGCTTAAACTAGACAACATACGTGGGTGTCAATGATGCAGCTTGCTCAGCCGAAGGTGGCCCTGCCGAATGTCAGTCCGCTGAAAAACCTCTGCACGAAGCAGAGATATTTCAGTACCAGATATTTGTCAGTGTCTCCCACCAGAGAGGACTTGATACAAGGTCAATGACCCAAAGGTCGATTATAGTGGGGGTTTAGGGGAGGGAAAGGTCGGACTATGCTGGACTATGCTGCTCATCGGCCCACTTAGTGCAATATGGGCCTGATGAGCCAAGCAGGACTTGGACCCAAATCTGGGTCCAGGCACGTATGCCTGATTATAGCTTAAACTTCTGCACGAAGCAGAGATCTTTCAGTACTGACGTGCTTAAGAAACACGACGTCTTTTATTCCTACGAGATACCGGAAGTCACGCGGTTCGAGCCACCATACAACATTTGTAAAGTAGGCAAATGAAAATAGTTTTTTTGATTGATTAATTTTAACGCCATGTCAACACATCTAGGATTATTTTAAGCGTCGTGATTTGGTAATCTTATTCATTGTGCTTATATATATATATATATATATATATATATATATATATATATATATATATATATATATATATTGTGCTTATATATATCTATATATATTGTACAGATGTTTCTTGTGAATTGTCTGCAAGCATGTCTATGATATCAAACATTCCTATCTAATGCAAATAATTTGCACACAGTTATATAATTTAAAATATTCTGATCTAATACCAATAATTACATTGTTCCAAATAATTATTTCTATTTGACAATAATCATTTGCACATTGTTATATGGTTTCAAGTAACTAATGATAATCCTTAGTGAACAATTATAGTTTCAAGTGACTATTCTTGATACAAATAATTTATACACAGTTTATGGTATCAGGTATTCCTATAGGATACTAATAATCTTTAAATAGATCAATTTGACCCATAGATTGAACCTAAACATGTCCAACCACATAGAATCTGAATGGACCAGGAAGTTATGACCATAAAGGGGTTCTCCATCCTCTCCAGATCTCTAGAATTCAAACCTCACTATCAGATGAAGTTAAGTATCATATCCAGGAACTTCCCCTTTTTTTGGAGGGCTACAACTCAACACGAGTTTCACTCAGCAGATTCTAAAACTCGACGACTGGGCTAAATACAGTAAAAATCACAAAAAGAAAACAGTGAAATCTGTTTTCCTACTTTACTTAGCTCTGTCGGTGAGGTTTAGAGTATGCTGACTATATCACGTGTAGAAGGGTAGGACACCCCCTAAAAACGGTTTGTTCTGGGTTTAACCATAAACTGCATCTGAGGCTGAGGCTCCATTTCTGTTGATCTAGGTTGTGTAGTACCTCTTCATTACCATTGCTCCTAGGCCCACACTGACCCTGAGTAGAAGTATCTATTTGAATTTCACATATCTACTTTAAAATATTTGTATTTGATCGGCATACTGGAAATCATACGTCTCTACGCAAATTATTCGTATTAGATAGGAATACTTAATATATAACGTTGAGCAAAAAACTTTTACGAAACAACTACACAAACAAAATATAAACGTCAGATGTACGCGATTCGGTCACATCTAAACATAAAATAACCCTAGACGGGTTGCCATGGCGTTAAAATCAGTCAATCAATTTGATGTATTGAAAATTATGAGACAAACTACAATCATTAATTCCCTATCGGTGCACTTAATTCAGAAGTGAAAATCAATCGCATCGATCAAAAATTTCAGATTAAACTTCTGGTAATAATTATGCACTAATTATAGACAGGCTATGGACTTACTGGCCTGGCCTCCCTCTCTCTCGACCTCTCTATCTCTCTTTCTGTCTGTCTATCTGTCTGTCTGTCTGTCTCTCTCTCTCTCTCTCTATATATATATATATATATATATATATATACATATGTATATTCTAGGGTAGGTCGATTTTAGAACTGTAAAAAAAGGTACTCGAAGAAAGTTGCAAAATAATGTCAAAAGTTACCACAAGAAATATCTTTCTTCAAAAATTTGTATTTATTTGAGCAATCAAACTTAAAGACTAAATAAATTGGGATTTTTTATCACGGTAAAGGTGTCACCGTCAACAAGCGTCGCTTAAATAAAACCTGAGTTTTAATAAAAATAAAATAATACAATACTTTTAAGAATAAATATTTCAAGTTTATTATTCCTTTTCCTTAGAAAATAAATGAAAATATGAAAATTTAAAAGGAATAAAATCACTAAGATATTTAATTTAATATACGAATAACTATTTACATATGCCGTTTTATTTATTGTATATTTTTTTATGGTATTCACCTGTTGAAATTACCTCCCCTCTAAACGATTGTTTATTGTTTACGATTTTAATTATCACGAATATCTCTCGCATTATCATTAAAATAGACTTAACTATTAAAAAATACAATTTATATTACTATTCTGATTTGTTTATATTTCTAAAGTTAGTGTTTATTCATAAAAAAAACTGTTTACGAGCTAGATACGGTAGATAAAAGTGCTATAAAAAAGTAAAAAGGAAAGAGATGGGTTACATTCAAAACCAACAGCTTCAACATCAAATCTCCAGGGTAATGTTTCTTCCTCCTTCTACTCATCTTCTCCTCGTGAAGAACCAGAAGAAGAATATTTGCAGCCAAAGAGTCACCCAAAAGGGCCTTATAGCCTTATCAAATTTCCAAGATATCCCCCCCCCAGTTAGTCAGGTAAGACATATCTTCTAATCTTGGAGCTTGCTTTGCCAATACTTTGCTCTTGAATTTGAAGGCTATGGGCCTTCTTATACCCAGTATTAATATAAACGATATTATTATTGATAAATATAAAGTTGACAGGGCAAAGACTAAAGTGAAAACAACTGCCCAACAAAAACAAGATCAAAGTATGGAAAATCTTATATGTATTGCAGTTGATGAAAGAATGGAAAAGGACACATTGCTGTATAAGGAAATTTGTGGAGGAAAATGGACAGAAAACCATGAAAAAAGCCAAGGGACCAGAATGCCATTTAACTTTTACAAAGGAGACACCGTATGAAAGTAAATATCTGACACACAGAGTTCTTCCTAACATTGGTGCAACAGGTGCTGTTCATGCACAGCAAGTGGTGGATGTTTTGCATGAATTCAACAGTGAGAACATTATCAAGGCTATCCTTGTTGACAACACTAATACCAACACAGTTTGTGAAGGTGGAATGGTTGCAATTTTAGAAAAAAAATTTAAAATCTTCACTGCACCATAATAATTTCAGAGTCCTTTTTAAAAATATAGATGGTAGCGCAAAAGGCCCGACAGCATTCAGTGGACCCCTGGGGAAATTATGCTCAAAGGATTGCCATGATTTACCCCAAATATCCTTTTCCACTATTAGCAGACCTCTGGATTCAATTTTGAAAATTGATGAACTACATAATCTCAGTTGTGACCAAAGACTCCTGTATGAATACACAGTAGGTATTTCTAGAGGTAAGGTTGACTCTAGATATGCCTCCAGGAAAATTGGTCCTTTAAACCAGGCAAGATGGTTAACTTTGGCCATCAAACTCATGTGTTTATGGACTCGTAGTGCATGCCCACAAAGGCTCACAACAAAACTCCACAGTTTAATAAATTTTATCGTAAATGTGTATGCCAGTTGTTGGTTTGAAATTAAAAGAAATAATAAATTCCACATTCAGCAACTGCACATTTTTTAATATGATCCAGAGAATTAAGGAACAGCCTCATGAATTCCAACAGATAGCATTAAGAAATATACAAGGTAATACATTTTGTTTACTGCCAGAAAACCTTCTATATTCCATGGTCAAATCTGAGCAAGTTGAAGTAAGAGAAGAAACTTTTAAAAGAATTTTGGCCATGAGGTAAGTAAATATTTATTCATATATCACTGACTCAATTATTCCAATTTATAGAATCATTTTTAAAGATTTTATCTAATTTCTCCATAATTATTAAAGCAGTAAAGATTGGAATTTTTTAATAATTCAATTAATTAATTTTTATATTCTTTCAGGAGTGAGGAGTCAACTAGGAAAAGGTTAAAAAGAATACCAACTATTAATTTTAATGTCATACATAGGACACAATTAATAGATTTAACGTTATGTGGCATTTTTGAACCACCAATGATGAAAGATTTTTTGAATTTGAACTTCGCGAATCATTGTTAAATGGAACCAAGCTTGACTTGCCAGATTTGCCCTCACATTCTCAGGCCATGAAATGGGAAGTCAAGTTAACAACGGAAGCTTCACAAACTGTAAATGGTTTTGAAGCAAGGCATCAACACATAACAGCCAAAGTTTTGAGTCAGAAATTGAAAACGGCATTTATGTCTAAGGGCTCTTATAAGGAGCAATTTGACTCAATATATTAAGCTCTATAATAATAGTGTTTGTTTTTCCTTATTTTTGTTTGTTTGTTATATTTTCACTTATAACCGAAAAAAAATCAATTTTTAAGGTATTCAAATATTATTGCTTAATTGATAACGTTAAAAAGCAGTTTATAGAAGCAGATATTCTAAATGAGGGCGGGGGGGGAGATTTTCAATTTGAAGATTAGTCACCATTTCTTTAATTAATATCATTTTTATAAAATTCCCTGATTTAAATACTAACATTATTTGGTTTTCACATTAATATTCAAGACAAATCTTGCCAAAACGAGGAATTATCAGTATATTTTTGTCTACGATCTTTGATACCAAACGCTCAAAAAACCGTTGAACTATTTGATCTATTTTTTTTGTATGAGTACTTAATAATAGGTCCATACACAACTTTCGGTCAGGGAGAATTTTTTAATATTTTAAGAAAAGTGAAAAATCAGCCTACCCTAATATATATACACACATAACAGTGCTTTAAAAATGTTAGCATTGCTATGGAAGTTCCTTTATTCTATAATTTTTAAATCTCCACCTGTTTATCATCCCTGTCAACACCTTATTGGAATCTTCCCAAAATGGTGTTCGTAATATCAATTGTTTTTATAATAAAAATACTTTCATAGAAATATTAACGTTTTAAATCACCAATGGGAGATTCTAAGAATATACATCTATCAGACTATTAGAGTGTTAACAGTTTTTATTTATCGATATATATATATATATATAAAATATATATATATATATATATATATATATATATCCGTATCATAGTGAATAAAAAAGATCATTTATTTTACATAGCAAATGTTTACTTTTCAAATTGCTTATTTTATTTTTCAAATCCTTTCATTTACGTGTGAATATCAGTAACATAAATTCATAAAAATACAGAAAAAGTTGAGATCAAAATTCAACTAATACGAAGATGAGTTAAAAGTTTTACAATATTTTACAACTTGGGGTGGTGTTTTTTTTTTTTTTACCAAAAGCCGTGAACGGAATAAACTTGAATTGCCTAATTTGGCTGATTCTCTCCGTGTGTTTCTCACATGATTTTTACCTTTTTTTTTAACCATTTTGTTACTGTGATCAACTGAATCTTCACCTTTCACCCAACAAATGTCTTTGGTTGTTTTTGCCGTGTGATGGCCCAGTTAAAGCATAAGTTTACAAATTAAACTCCGTTGCTCATTCATCTCTGCGATTTTCAAATTATACACAGTGTGAAGCAATGCAAAACGTGTCAGCGCACCAGCTACCACAATAACTGACCAAAGTGGATTCCCTACATAGCTTGAACTGCTTCGGTCTCGTGATATACACACCACAAACTAGGATGTACCCACATATTGCAAAACGTTTGACTCACTCGTCAAATCACTCAATTCACGAGTGAATATCTGTAACATAGATTGAATATTATACAGTAAAAATTTCGTATCAAAATTCAGCTACTCGTATTATACAAGATAAAAATTCACCTGACAATTACGTATCAAGCCTATTGATTCATTCTCGTAACCTCAACTCGAGAAAAAGGAAAAGGAAAAAGTAATTCTGTAATTGGTTCAAACTACACCTTGTGATCAGTTGGTGCTATAAAAAGCAAAAAAGCCTCGAACCAGATTCAAATCACAGTTTATGGTAAATATTAATTTAGAAAAATCCCCTCTTTCAATTGGCTTGATGGTGACGGTCGATTTTTAGTCACTGTTTTATACTTTTGTAGCTAAGCTTAGTTTATATTGTGTCAGTAATGACTCAACTGCAGACTGAGTCAGCTGATCCGTTGCTGAGACATAGTTACACAACAAACATAAGTCATTGATTAATTTTGTCTGACCGCTGAAAAAAAAAATTCCGACACATTTATCAAACTAGTTTCTAGGATTGGCTCATGTTTATCAAACAATAATGAGAATTATAGACACAGTACTGTCTCTCGTTGCTGTAAACACATAAACATAAACGTCAGCGGTAAACACATAAACAAGAATAATGTAATTATTAAAGATATTTTGATACAATGTTACAATTGTGGTCCCATTTTAAACGCCATTAACACTCTCTTTCGCTACAACTGATCAATGCACACATTATTTTCTGAAAGTTATTAGGTCTATTTTTTATTCTTGTATTTTTATTTTATTTATTTTATTGTATTTTTTGAATTTTATTTTATCTTTTTTGATTGTATAAAGAAAATGTTATCAACTTGATTACAAATCAAGTTCATCTTCAAAATAGTTCCTTGGAAAATACATCCCAATAAAGACATTCACACTCCTGGAAACAGTCCTAGAAGTATTCAACTGGCACTGCCCTCAGTTTGTTTGCCAAATTGAATTTTGTCTTATAAATTTCTCGACGAACTTTTTAATAAAATAAATGAGAGCAATTTCCCCTAAAATTTCTCTACTAACCTCTCTGTCTTGAGCTCTAACAATTCGATTAAAATCAAAAATATAAACCTGCAAACTATTCACTTAGAAATCACACACACACACACACACACACTGAAGATTTGGCATTAAATAACCCACAAGGGTTGATATTCCATCAAAAATTAACTAACCAATCAACCAATTATTCTTTAATATTTTACATTCAGTAAAATGGTTTTAAGTATTCCTATCCAATACAAATAATTTTCAAAGAAATTTATTTGAACCAGAGATGGGACTCTAACAGGAACTTACACTCTGGGTTAAAGTAAAACCAAGAATAATGATTATGAAAACTCCCGAACTGGAGTCCTACAACGCAATACAGGACAATCGTGATTAGGTTTTTGCCCCTTCCTTTAACTAATTGGTTTATAAGCTGTTAAACCAAATCGGAGACTCTAGTTATAGATCTACAAACTAATGACGATAAATCTAAAATGTGCCGGACTATTGGAATTTCCGGACTACAAAGTGGCGGATTAGGGAGTTTATAACATATACTTTGATTGGTCATAATTAAAAACCAAAAATAGTTTGATAACTGAAACTTCCTCAGAATTCTGGTACAGTCTAATATTTGCTATTGTTTGAGAACACGCTTTAGAGATAGTTTTTCAGCAAATCATGGCAGAAGTGTTACGATTTTTAACAGATTCAGGAAAACTGACGCGAGCCGAACAAAGTATTGTACGTCTTTGTTGACTTGACAAAGACATTCTAAAAAAGACCAGTATAGAAAGCTTACTTTAAAGAATATGTTCACTACTATTATTTCACTATCAAACTTTATTTTACCAAAGTAATCGTAACGTTTTGAGGATTCTTTGGATTGGCGTTTACACTTATTTGGATTCCTTTGAAACTCAACCTGAAATGCACACACTCTATCATGTTAACGATTATTTTATAACATTTCCAGTTGTATGTATGTATTTACCAATCCCTGTGCATGATGAACAAGATGTGATACAAGGTCAGTTTTTAAGAGGGATTTAATAGACTTGAATTCAGAGTTTCTCCTAGACTGGTTGCCTAACCAAGGTTGAAAAACCCAGTCTTCCCTGCTATCTACCCATAGCTTGAGGGAGAATAATCGAAATCACACCGTTTCCAAAGATATTAGGGCCATGTGAAATGGAATCAGCCTCGTCCAGGATTTGAACTCGTGTCGCCATGTCCATTTTCTACGGCGATAAGCACCACCTCCTATCGAGTTTAGGTCAGTTTCAAGTGCTTTAATTTTTTTTCTTGTTTTGTTTTATCTTTCTGGTTTTTAATGTTCAATAATTGCTCTTTTTAATGTATTTTTTATTTAAATTTCTTTTTCTCCTTCTCCTTTTTCTTCTTTCTTTCTTTCTTTATTTCTTTGTGTACGTTAATTGTGTAATAACTGTATAATGCTTTTTCTATGCTGAATAAATTTATATGTGATCCATGAATGAACTTTATAGAATCACTCTATTCGCACAGAAAACATGGCTTTTTGCCTGTTATGAAATGTTACAGTCACAGCTAATAAGCTTTTGTATTAGAAACAATGGGTCCGCCTTGTATTTGAGAAATTTAACTCCCCTAATTGCTATCTGCGTGTGTAATGTAACATCTATTGACATTCAAGATTGTGCCATGTTGTTGCATAACACATAAAACCTTCCAATTAATATGTCATTAAAGAAAGAATCCAAACTAAGGTATTATTTCGTCTGAACACCTCCCATGGAAGTGACAATAGAAAACTGATAGACAAGTAGCCTAATGGGAGAGTGGTTGGAGGAATGAAAAGAGCCCCTCACCGACCAGACCTTGCATTCGATTATGTATCCTATCAAGGACTGACAACACGTGCTCTATTTTGGGGTGGACCTAACATCTATAGAAAGGCGTACTTAGCGTAACGGTTATTGAAAGAAACGGATTCGGCGACTAGAGTTCAAAACCTTGACGATGCCGTTTGCATTTCACAAAGCTCTAATGTCCTTGGGAAAGGCATGAATCCATATTTCTACCCTTAGCTATGAGTAAAAGGTAGGATTGACTGAATTCTTTATACTTGATTAGGCAACTAATCTAGAAGAATGAAAATACTGAATTCAAATCAGCTGTACTCTACTTAAAACTTTACCTTTGGTGACATCCTATCCGTGGCGGAGGATTTATAAACACTAAAGAACTTCAGGGATCAAAAGTTTCTAGTAGCAAGCAACTCCTCGTAAAGGATCAAGTAACAGTCTAATATTTGCTATTGTTCAAGAATACGCTTTTGAGATTCAATATGGTTTTATAACTAATCGTGGTGCAACTGATACGATTCATGACTGATCCAAGAAAAATTACCCCAGTCAGCTGCATCTTTGTGGACGAGTAAGACCACCCCCAAATTAGTATCAAAGATATGACACTAAACAATCTGATGGTGAGGCTCCAGTAATGCAGGAACTTGATAATGAGTTTGTCCTTCTTCGACAGCAGTGCTCAGCATGTCTTGCTCGTCTTAATTGTTTAGTTTGTGAGATAGGAGGGAAGTGGCTTTATAGCTTCTGTTTGGTAGGATGCGTCTTCCAGAATTTTATTCAAAACAGCATGAAGGATCCTTGTGATATTCCAATCAAGCATTTTCCTCCAGGTGTTTCTTTAAAACCCCAAAATGAAAAATGTCCTGGTTCACCGAAATTCTTTACTACGATGATTCAGCTCTATCAAGATAAAATTTAGTCTAGTCAGATAAGACATTGACTGGTGATATTCCTTCCTGGATGCTCACAACATGAAACCAATGTTGGTTCCCCTTTATATCACTGTTTTTTTATATTCTTAATTATAAAATTAACCTAACCACGGAAGAATTTAATGATTATCATTATATAAATATCCGTTTTCAAACAAGTAATGATTTGTTTGATCTGAATCCGTTTTAGACCCAGTTACAAACAACGGTGCAATTGGTCAAAGATAACCTCTATTCGCTCATGACGTAGCTCTCGTCACTCATAAAAAGTCAGCTTAAAATACGTTAGGCAACCAGTCCAGGAAAAGGAAAACTTTGAATTCAAACGAACAGTATTCCGCTTAGAAGAAATCGACTTTGTGCTACATTTTGCTCGTAACAAAGGAATTGAGTTAATACCTACAAGGAGAATACTCGTGGCGCAAAGGCTAAACTGTTCACTTTTGGACTAATACTCTTGGAAAGGATATCAAATCCCTTATCCCCCCCACCAGCTATGGGTTAAATGGTATTATTGTTTTTCTACGATGATGGCTTTTGCCACGAATGTTGACATGCCATCAAACAAAGCAAATAAACCAGGGTCTCATCGAGTGCTTATCCTTTATTATTGTCGCCAATGCCTATTGTTCCTCGTTGTCGTCGAATAATTACATGACTGTTGGGATAAAAACAAACTAAATCTTTAAAAAAATAAAGATAAAAGGAAATATTAGTCAAAATTGATATCAATAATGATTGACAAATCTTCATCTAATAAAAAAAAAAAAAATAAGAGCCATCATCATCATCATCATGGCACACGGATTCCGTTGATTCTCTCTCGTCATCAGTCCGTATTGATTGCATTATCTTTTTTTTGTTCTGAGAAAAATTGTTGTCTTCCACTTTTGTTCGCTATGAGAAAGAATATACCATCGATTTCCATTGGAGTGAGAGAATAGAAAGTAATCCAGGGGTGTATAATTATTTTTGTCTACACTATTATCAATGGACAATTAATATTGCCATGTTTTTATCATTATTGTTCCAGTACTATTATCAATGGCAATTAAGTACCTTTATTACAAACCACGAAGTCTTTACCATTGTAAAAGACTCAAGCATGACTACATAAGTCCCTCGATGTTCATATGAGCGGCCCG
Source organism: Sepioteuthis lessoniana (assembly GCA_963585895.1). NCBI lineage: Eukaryota > Metazoa > Mollusca > Cephalopoda > Myopsida > Loliginidae > Sepioteuthis > Sepioteuthis lessoniana. Next base: position 1,113,258 of record OY757909.1, read on the forward strand.
TCAGCCAAACTTTCAAAATGTTCCCTTCGATTTTTGATGACTACGAAGAAGTAACATTAACAACTGCAGGTGGAACGCATTGATCTTTAGTGTTCATAAGATTTTGTGTCCGAGTTTCTTGCTTACCACATCCTCGATTTCTTTAGGAACCACGACCTTCCATCAAACTTATCACCCAGTAAATAGTGAGCCTGTTTGCTATGACAGACCATTATGAATAGTTGTTCTCGAAAATGAAGTATGCCAAGAGTTTGCTGCATTGGCAACTGTCAAATCAGCTCTTTCTACAAACCCCTTCAATTAATCCTGGTATTACATCTTTTTGTGATTGCAAACATCATCAGATATTTCATTAAAAGATTTTGATTGTTACTTAGAGAATTTAACTTTGAAAGAAAGAAAGAAAGAAAGAAAGAAAGAAGAGGAAAGAGAGAGTTGACAAAAAAAAAAAACACTAAAGAATAAAAGAAAAAAGTTGTCAAAATTAATGAAACTTCATCACTTGAGAACGTTTATGTTTTGCAATTGAAGAAAACTGACCCCATACCACACCACACTCCTTATTGTGCAGTTACTTTTCTTTCTATTGACAGAATCTAAATTTAGACATCTGTAAGAGTAGTTCAAGAGCCACTACATTACTCTTATAAAATTTCTCCTACCTCTCTCCACCTTCTGTCTTTCTCTCTCTCCCACTATCTCTCTCTCTCTCTCTCTCTCTCTCTCTTTCAATTACATATATATATATATATATGCGTGTGTGTGTGTGTGTGTGTGTGTGAGAGAGAGAGAGAGAGAGAGAGAGAGAGAGAGAGAGAACAAAAGAACAAAACAAGCTGATCCTTGAGTGATAAGCGAATAGTGAATAAACATGAAAAATAAAATCGACACACCGAGTTCAAATTCAGGTCATGGTTGTTTGTGTTTACTTAACACTAAGGTCTCAAGAAAGTCATAAATGTATCTCTTTTAAACCTGCCTAGAGGCAAAATAGTGGGATAGCCATAGTTATTTAGCGTTGGTTGGGAAACAAGTCTAGTAAAAAAGTAAAGTTGGTGACCATAGTCGAGGGTGATCCGAAGGCTCACTTTTCGACAGCTACTACACCTAGGTGTTGGGGGCGCTACTCCTTTCCCAGGATTCACCGCTTTACCCTTGATCCGTACCTTAAAATGTTGAGTGTTAAGCAAGGAGGCATCAAGTTCGATTTTTTCGTATGACTCATCCTGGGATTGAACTTAGGTCGACCGGGCCGTTGGCGAATACTCTAACTATTATGCCAATGTTCGATTTGGAAACAAGTCTAAACGAACCAAAACTCTGAATTTAAACTTATCAACACGTCTGAGTCAGTGTGATAGAATAAGGCTCAATATTTGCTATGTCTTAGAGACCTTTACGAAAGGTCTGAGTCTTACAGCGAAAAGAGAAAGAAGCTAATTCAGGTAAACAAAAATAGAAGGCATCTATTTTTATCAAATAAAATCATAAAATTATAAAATCATCATTGCCCTTAAAAATCTCTATTAAACACTTAGATCACCTTTAAATTTTCTTTAAACGTTTGGAGCATTATATCCCTCATCATTCCAAACATCAAATTCATAAATTCTGCATAACTCGTCAAGATTATCCAATTGGTTAATTTTTCATTTGTCTATTCAAAGTCAAACTTGCAGGTCAACCCTAAAAGAACTGTTATTGATTTTATTATTGATTTATTCCATTGTATTAATTTTTCGTGTTTTTTATTTATTCTATTGCGAGTTTTTCATAACATCTTAAATGGTAGTTTTTCACTAAAATCTGAGAGACAAAGTCCCCTCAGGTCTACAGGACCTTTCTTAGTATTCTAACTACTTTTTAACTGTGTTTTTCTTCGTGTTAATTAATACTTAGTGTAAGACGAGATGGGGCGATTCATTTGTATCTCAAATTCCAAGAGAATTTTATTCGTTTCATTTTCCTTGTACAGATTCTTGTTTGTGCATATACCATTTGACGATGTGGTCAAATTTTAATCTCTTGCACAATTCCAAGTGCTCCCCCTTTCCTAAAAATATATATCAAATAAAAATAATTTTCAAACATCTATTTGACTTATCGATGGGACCCTCACTGGTACTACCACTTTGAATAGACCTGGATAAAGGCAATGAAGGAGTACTTGACACTCACCAGAGCTCCGGAACAAGATCCTCATCACCAGATACAGTTTAGTGTCATATCCAGAACAGCTGCAGGGGATACAGTCAGAGTATTTCAACCCTCATCGTCAGAGGGGGTGGGGTACACAGTATGTGTAACATAATTGTTTAATGTCTTAAAGTTGGTCTGTTTCAGATTAGTTATTAAGATGTCTTAAGAGTTCTCAAAAGAAAACGAAAAAAAGGATAAATAACTGAACGGATTAATGCTTTCTCTCTTTTCAATGACACTCCTAACTGCCTACTTATCTTTTAACCTAACGCTTGCAAAGAAATCTCGAATATGGACATATATATAAATAAAAAAAGACGTGATTATTATTTTTCAAACAATTCCAACGGTTTGACTCATGGTAATTACAACTAATTTATCATCCGATCTTTTTCTTATAAACACAACAAAGCTGACAGATAATTGTAGCTCGCCTTAATAATAATCCTTTCTGAACAAGGATTATAATCAATTTGAAACCTGATTCGCTTATAGTTCTCTTACGTCCACACCAAGTCGGGACTGGAAACGAATTGAGAAAAAAAATCGTTTGCCGCCTATTGCTGATTGGCCTGCCGTTTTATGACGTCATTAAATTCACTGGACATTATTTTACTTGCTTATATCGATCGGTACAGTTTATCAGTCGATCTTCATTCTTCTACTTGTGTATTTTTTCTCTGGATAAAAATGCTACTCAGAAATTATATATATATATATATATATATATATATATATATATATATATATATATATATATATATATAAGCATCATTCAATAAATAAGGTGAGTTTTGCCTAAAGATTTAGGAAGCTCGGAAGCACTGGTTTCAGTTGCACATTTTTCAACTAAATCAATAGTAATGGTCATTTCATTACTCAGAAGGTGAAAAAGATAGTCAACGGAATCTGTGCTGATGACGACACGCCTTGATGATGATATATATATATATATATATATATAGGAAAACGTCGTTAGTGAGGTCGTCCTTACTTTACCAGCAGTGGTCAGCATGTTTTGTGGGTCATATTCGATAAGTTTGTGCGATGAGAAGTGGCTTTACAATTGCTGTTTTGTAGGATGCTTCTTCCAGGATCCTTCAAAACAACACGTACTTTTATTGTTTACTTTCTAATATATATATATATATATATATATATATATATATATATGAGGGTGAGTCAAAAATAATGTCTTTTTCTTTAGTATAGGAATAAATACCGACACAAGAACATGTATCATATATGAAAATGAATCTGGTTCTCCGTGAATCACATCCCTCCTTCTCAACATTGTCACCGCTCCTCTCAATAGTAATGTTCCACTTTCGAATGAGAGCATGTATCCCTGCCTCTTAAAATTCTGTTGACTATTCTTTGAGCCACTTCATCATCACTGCGGTTTTCATTTCCTCGTCACTGGCATAATGTTCGCCTCTTAAACCCAATTTCATGGGACCGAAGAGGTGATAGTTTGAAGGCGCTAGATCTTGCCAATTGATAATGTCCTCCCTTCTTTATGACAATGCCCGACTACCCACAAGCATCAAGGACTAAAAGGGGGAGACACACAATCACCCCCTCATTCGGGTGGACAACTTCACCGTATCCTCTATACTTACCAGATTTAGTGGATTTTCACCGAAAGTGGCATCAACTCCCCCTCAGCTCTCCAGAACATTTCTTTGTATTCTAGCTGATTTTTACAGCGTAGTTGTCTGGATGGTCTTGATTCTTCTTCTGATCTCCAACTTTTGGGGACCGTTCCAGGAACATTAACTCCAATTGGTAACACCACCATTTTCATGTTCTACAGTTTCTTCAGCTCTCTGACAAGGTCTAAGTATTTGCCTATCTTTTCGCTTCCTTTCATTTGCACTCAATGAACTACTGGAACGACAAAACACTCGAAATGAGGAGTTCTTTTCTCGGTGTTAATTAATACTAAGTCTGGATTTCTGGCCGAGATTCGGTGATCTGTTTATCTCAAAAAATCTCAGAATTTTATGTGTGTCATTTTCTAGGATAGGTTCTGGTTTGAGCATATAAGATTTTTCATCATAGTCAGATCTTAATCTCTCTCAGAGTTCCCAGTGGATTCCATTTCCAACCCGACCGTGTCTTATCTTGTTTTACATTCATATGCATTTTTAGAGTATTCGTATAGGATAAAAACTATTATATATATATGTAGTGTTGTATACTATAACATTGCATAATATATCCACCCATCTGTCTTATGTTAGCTTGTTTCATGTCATTTACGATCTTTAAATAAGCAACAATTATATTCTCCTCATTTTGACTTCTCTTTATAGTGTTCTCTTTACATCATGTGAGCATAGAATTGCTTTGGTTTGCTTTCCTTTTTTTACGTTCATTGTTCTTTAAAGAATGCAACTGTTGTTTATTTGAAAATCACAAATAACATGCAACTTATTCTCATAAACTTGACCGATGAATATATTAGAATATTTTATTATAATCTATGTGGATAGATAGATAGATAGATAGGTAGATAGATAGATAGATAGATAGATAAAAAACAATTTTAGATACCAAATTACCTTGGGGACCAACTCATTTTATATTTACTTTTCTCTCGTTGGACCAACAAAAAGAAAAAATTACACACACACACACACACACACACACACACACACACACACACACACACATATATATATATATATATATATATATATATATATATATATATATATATATATATATATATATATATATAGCGCTTTTACAAATCTGGAGAGGCTTATGAGAAGTAAATTCGCCTATAACTTAAAATGCACCTCCACACATCCACGCACAAAAGCATACCGACACACCAGCACGCCTGCACAGACACCCACAAGCATACACATGCACATAGACATAAACACAAACATACATCCACGCATACATATTTTCATCCTCTTCCTTGGACTCAATATTAATCCACCAAGTTTCAGAGGGTCTTTTAACTTGAAACTAATGCGTCATTTGGGGGGGGCGGATCGTGCTTTGTTCAATGACATATCAACCTTTGCGGTCTATTCAATGTCAAAGAAGAAGGATAGCGGTACTATTTAACCCAAATGCAGTGAGAAAAGAGAGATTCATACATTTCCCAAGCGAAATTGTCCAAAAATGAACTTAAAAGCGCGAATAGAGTTCGAACTCACTTACTACATCAACACTCCGCCACTACGACACAGGGACCCCCCCTTTTGAAGTAATACATGTATATATACATATTCACATGTATGTGTGTGTGTGTGTGTGTGTGTGTGTGTGTGTGTGTGTGTGTGTGTGTGTGTGTGTGTGTGTGTGTTAATATAAAAGTATGAAAAAAAATCAAGATATTCAGAAGATGGATATTTTACAGACTTCCCAAAAGTTCTAAGCATGGATTTCCAACTATTTCTGGAATTGGAACAACCTCCCTAACATCGCAAATATCTAAAATGTTAACACCTCTTTTAGGTACAATTAGCAATTATCACATCAAAAACTCCCGTGATCTACTCCACAAAAGAAGCAATATGAAAATGGAAAACACGTCTTTCATGTTGTCTCCACATAAAATAACTATACATTAATATTCCAGTAAGTAAATACATTACACGTTTAGAAAATGACTTTTCATAAAACAACATTACGTTACTTTTATCAGTTGACAAAAATAATTAAAATTTTCCTATATGCACTAGATATTGCTTTTTTTTTTCAATATAATGGTATTTCTATAAACAAAAATTTAATGAGTTTGTCTCTCACAGAGGTCCTTGCATGTCAAATTTCTCAGCCTTTAAATTTATAATACTCAATGATTCAAGTTATTTCCACTATTTATATATCCACGTGATGATTACTTGACAAAAAATGCGGATAAAATACACAAAATTGAACCTACCATGGATTTTTCTAACGAACAAACGATTTTCTAAAAAACCCTTTGGGTTTTTTTTTTAGACATATTACAAATAAAAGATAACAACAAATTAGAATTTAAAGTTCATTATAAATCCACGAATAAAAATAACCATCTTCATTTTTAAAAACATTAAAATACCAAAATAAAAACTGAAATAATCATTGGTTTTTACCAAAAAGTTTTTAAGACTTTTGCATCCCCAAATTTTAAAATGATGACCGAGACGATATAAAAATTCCTTTGCACAACTCAAATATCCAAAATCTTTTATACATCCTTATAAAATAAGACCTTTTCAAATTCACAATCGTAAAAGTTTTTCCAAAAACTTTTAATAACAATGATCTATTACGCAGACATCTATTTTATCCCATAATTCAACCAAAAACATCAGAAAAATTTAAACTTTAGAATCAAAACAGTTAAAAAAAACCCTTCAAAAACAATTTAGAATATTATCAAAAATAAAAAGAATAATAATCCTATGATATCTGATAGGGAGGTGTACTCTATCCAGGGATAAGGATGTAATCGAAACTATGTGAATTAATTTTAATAATCAATTAAAAAACGAATATGTGAATACAAAATGGACATGAAAATTGGCAAGGAAAAATAGTCAAACATAATTTAGAAACTAATCACAAGTTTAACTTTAAAGATTCCAAAATTTTAGTTAACATATATAATAAATAATATCGAAATATTGTTGAATCTAGTTTTATTTCTAATTATAACTCAATCAAACAAAAACTCGGTTTTTTCAACTTAGCTCCTTATTTAGTCAAATTAGTGCTAAAAACAGTAAAAGATCCCTAATTTTAAATTAGATTTCATTGATTCTTTATATTTATAAAAACTTTCTTAATGTTTTCGATAATACTTCTAATCATAATTATTCCTAAATAACAACAAAAGTTTTCAAAATATTTCTAATGAAGTTTCTAAAAATCCTTGAAACTCAAAGAAGGAAATTACTTCATAAGTAATTGATACTCATCAAAAAGTGAACGGACAAACAGATGCTTCTCTTGCCATTATCATTCCATAGAGTCATTCTACATAATGGGATTTTCTTTGTTGAATGAAAGTTTTAGCCTTATTCCTTTTCTTTTCCGATAAATCGTATTAGGATCATCAAGATAGAATGTGCAACGGCTTTATTTGCACACCGCCCCCACTCACTGAATATTAATCTATATATTACTGAGGCCCAATTAGATATTTACTAAACTTACCTAAGATGTTGACTCAGAAGTGTAACGGCGAAATATGATTTGAAAAATATCTGTGTGCGTTATGAGACTATTGTAGAATCTCCTTACGCACTCGCGATCGAGTATTGGTTTAACGAACTTCATTTTGAATTGTTCAATGGGATATTTCTTTTGTTTCATATCCACATGGAACTATTTTCCGTTATTTCTATGAGGTGTTTTATACGTTTAGCTCTATTACGCACTTTGATTCCGATTTGACCCAGAAACTGGTTCAGGGTGCCTGATACGAAACCTCTTGCTCCTTTTTTACAGCTTTCACGATCACGCTGTACACTTCCTTTTACAGCTCTTTTTTTAAGATCTTCGTATTTGCTGGTTTTATACTCATGGTTTTGATCCATCCAGCTTTCGTATGGTGTGGATTGTTCTACCACGATGATTTAAGGTTCAGTCTTGACAAAAGAACAATATCTGGTTGCAGACCTAGATATTGCTTTTGAGTAATCGTTATACTGTCCAGGTAGGTCGGCAGATACCTCCCAATCTCCACTTGATCCAAGAAGATTTTGACCTGGTACAGCTCGATGCTTGATTGTTTGCTTAAAACCAGCGTATACTCTGTCCCTCTCTGAAACAAATTTATGGGTTGAAATAGTTGGTTCAGATTTCATATAATTCTTTACAAATCTGACCAACTCATCAAATACTCTGTTGTGCCTCCAGATATATCTCCCATTTTCAAGAGCTGTCTTACAGGAGTTGAATAAATGCTCCAGTGTTTGCAGTTTATCATTGTCTAGAGGACAGGTGGGATTGCTTTAGTGACTTTATCACTTCATCCTTTGAGTCATCCAGCATCATTTTACGTCTAATTTTCCCGGATCTGAATTCCTCCCCAATTGATTTGAATGGTAATTTTAATTTTGCTAGTCTACGGTACAAAGCAACATCAGACAAACCTGGAAGTAAACCCAACCATTTTCCGGTTATATTTATTTATTTTAGCCTCCATTGACTCAACTGTACTTGTCGCAATTTCGTATACAGGTAGCGGCCATCATAACATCGGAATAAACATATGCGGCAGGCACCAAACCTTTTATGGAGACCTCCTTGTAATGTTTTGAATGTTTCTTTCGCTTGATTAATATCTTTCAAGGACTCATCAAGCCAACGTCACAAACTTTTCAGCGGTTCTTCTGATACAGTGGGGATTCTTTGACCACTTACAATGAAATTTATATTTTGATTCCCTTTTCTTTTCCTAAGTGAGACACTACTAGACTTTTCGGGTTTGAATTTTATCCTACGCCAAATCATCTGCTTGTCCATCAGGCTTAGTATCTTGCAAGTAGTAGATTCTTTGGATGAGAGGATTGAAATGTCGTCTATGAATGCCTTCATCGTTGGCATTCGAAACTATCCACCAAGTTCAACAATATCAGTGTTGTTCTCTGTCGATTTTTGAAGCAGCTGTATTGCTGGAATGAAAAGTATTGGTGACACCGAACATTCCATCGCAGTTCCAACTTCAAGCCTGTTCGAATTAGTTGTATATTCTTTCGTGGTGAACCGCATAAGGAAACCATCAAAGTGTGTTCCTAGCATTTTGGATATTTCATCTGTAAAGATAATAGTATCATCTGATGGGGCACCAATCTATTGGCATTAGCCAAGTCCACCAAATGACATTTAAATCCTTTTTGTTGGTCTTAGCTTTTTGAATGGCTTCCAAGATCATATTTCCTTGCTCCAAACGATCAGCTATTCCCGGAACAGCACCCTTCTGTACCGAAGTATCTATATACTCGTTTATGAAAAGGTATCTGGTTAATCTCGATGCCAAACCAGCGAAAAATATCTTTACTTCTACATTGGGGAGGAGAGATAGGACGAAAATGCCTTTCGAATTCTTTTCTTTGGGTATATACAAACTGTCAACTATTATTCACTTGTTGCTGACGTGAAAGTTTTTCTATGCTCGCTTTAAGTAAGCATGTAGCTATTTGAAAACTTTAGGACATTTTTATATAAAAGGAAAGGTACTCCATTAGAGCCAGGCGTGGATTTATTCATCCTTTTGCTAACAAAACACCTTATGTCTTCGCGTGAGGGTGGTTTCATTTCGAACCCCACCTTAGGGACGGCTGGCTAAACCAAATTGTTATTATGTTCGACTTGTTTTGGGGTTGATGTGTGGGGATTAAAATATGATAAACACAAAATAAAATAACTAAATACAAAAATAACAATCTCCTCGGAGGGCTCTGACAAGAAGTGCACTCTCTGCATGCCAGAAAATACTTGCATCCTGGCGCCAAAAAGAAACTCTTCGTCAGATCCCTTGACACCTCTCGACTGAGTGGATGACTATTTACTGGCTGGGAAGAAACATTCCTCTCCATGGTATAGTTGTAAACTAGATAAATAAAGTTGAATTTTAAAGTATTCCTGTCTCTTTTTCCGTCATTCATTCCTTTGTAGCGTGAACAACCAACAAACGATAACAATTGAATGGGTATAAGAAGGAAAAGTAAGTTAGCAACTTTATAATCATTTTTGACACACCACCAAATACGCTTATATCCAATAGATGCCCGGAAAACAGTGAGCCAACCTTTTTTAGAAATGGGAATATGGAAGTAACCAAACTTTGCATTTCTTATTCAGTTTCTTTTTCTATTGTGAATACATAATTCTTTTCTACAGTTCTCTCTCTCTCTCTCTCTCTCTCTCTCTCTCTCTCTCATTCACCCATACACCCACACCTACATGCCTACACTCATATGTATATATAAAAGTAAAAGTAAAGTTGGCAACCGTAGTCAAGGGTGGTCCAGTCGGCTGGGGCGGCAGAATACACCAATTGCATCTCGGCAGAGGGATAAGACTCCCCCAATGAATATGCTGAATATGACACTAAACAATCTGATGGGGAGGATCCAGTAATCCTGGAGCTTTGGGGAATGCGGGGTACCCCTTTATTTCCATCGCTATCTGTTCCACTCTGACCCGAGTAGGGTCCAATGTATGGGTTAAATAGATTTAAACTGTGTACTTATGCTAAACTGAATTGTTTGAAATAGAACTGTTCATATGCATAAAAGATTGATTTGGCATTAAATAACCGACAATGGTTGATATGCCATATAACCTAACCAAACCCAGCCGTCGTCGAGGGCAACCCGAAGGCTATATTGTCAATAACTACAGCACCGAAGTGTAGGGGAGGGCGCTAGTCCTTTTTCGCTGGATTGTTCCACTTTACCCTTTTGATTCTGAGTGTTAAACAAGGTGGCGTCAAGTACCATTTTTGAGTCTTTGTATGACTCGAACTGGGATTGAACCCCTGTCTCCCGGGACGTTGGTGAACACTCTACCCTCTAGACAATGGGCCTGTTATATATAAACCCCACTTATGAGGAAAATAGTAGGGTAGATTGGGCTCTTAAGCATTAGTTGGGTGACCAGCTTAGGAGAAGAAAAAACTCTGATTTGAAAACCTGGGGAGTGTTGTTAGGTAAAATCTGTGACACATAAGTGCACTATTCTTCTGTTATCAGCTCATCTATGACAAGTTCTACCGAAAAAATTAATAGTGTAGACAATTCAACAGTTCATGTCTTTAACGGAATTGTTGAGCCCTCATCCAGAAGAGTCCATTATATATTTATATAAACGGGTGATTAGAAGAGTTTAACATAATGATTTACTACCCAGAGTAGATATATGGTTACTTAGACAGGTTTAAGGAGACTAAATCTATTAATCTTTGCATAGCCATTCTTTTATATTAAGATGCCAAATAATCTCGAAACGATAGCAGAAATTATATGCAATGTGTATCAAATATCATTTCTCAACACGTGATGTCATATCGAAAGTACTAAAGACGCTAAATATCAGGAAAATCCCAAATCACCAGTGGAAAAAGACCAAGACCGCAGCAGCGACCAATGCACTAAGTTTTGATATCATCATCATCATCATGTCGTGCCGCAGGCACGGGTGTCCCTGACCCTCTCTCGCCACTTCTCCCTATCGTTCATCGCTTCTGGTTGGTCTTCAAGGCCACATCCCGTATCCTCACATAGCTGCTGAATATATGTTCGAGCTGGTCATCCTGCTTTTTCCCGGCCATATGTGGGGGTCCATAGGAGTACATCACTTATGAGTTCGTCCCTGCTTCTCCAGCAGTGTCCTGCATGTCTGGTTCGTCTAACTTGGATAGTTTTCGTGATGGGAGGCAGGTAGCCGTATAGTTGGTGCCTTGTGGGGTGTTGCCGCCAGGACTTGTTCAATATTGCTCGCAGCATTCTTGTGTAATTGCCGTCTAGCTTCTTCTCCAGCCGTTTAGTTAGCGTCCAAGTAATGCATCCAAACAGCAGTATCGACACGACCGCTGCCTGGAAGAAACTGCGTTTCATTTTATCGGTCAGGTCGGATTTCCATATGATCAATAGCCTATTAATAGCTGTCCATGCCTTCATTAGCCGTGTCGATGTCCTTTTCGGTTGGTGAGACGCTGCTTCCTTGGTAGGTGAATCTGTCTACTAGTTTCAGAGGGGTTCCGTCTAGTGTGGTGATGTCACCTGTTTGATTATAGCACATATATTCCATTTTGTGTGCATTGACATGGAGGCCAATGCCTACGGCGGCTCGTTCCAAACTATGCAGTAGTGTTTCGGCTTGGTTGGATGTATTTGCTAGTATCGCTATGTCATCGGCGTAATCGGAGTCGGTAATTGTTTTTGCGGGGTGCCTTCTGCTTCTTTTCTTTGTCAGCTCGAAGCCGTTTTCTCTGATTTTATCAATCGAAGTTTTGACATAAATTCTGATAAATAACCCACCAGCCGATACTAAGACATTAATCTAAGATTACTGCTTCAGTTTAAACACCCTCCCTATTTCTCTTGGATTTCTATAATACGTATCCATACACCAAGCCACATCTCCATGAGCAAATCTAAATCCCCCGACACTAAGTAAACTACAAAGGAAACGAGAAGGTTTTTCGACTACACTAAAGATAAAAATCCAATTTCCCTGTGCGAAGACACGATGTTATGGACAGACCAATTGGAAAAGGCATTTTATGAATAGATTTACTTCACATTAGACATTTTCTCAGCTCTAAGGGAGGAGTCATCGTAGCCCAGTTGTTAACGTGTTGGACTGTGACATCGAAGTAAATGAGTTCGAACTCTGGTCGTTCTATTACGTTCACTTTCGAACTAATACCCTTTGAAAAGGTGTGAAACCCTCTTGTCCCTCCCAGATATGGGTTAAATTGTATCACTGCTATTCTTCTACAAGGATGGCTTCGGTATTAAATAACCCACAAAGGTTGATATGTCACTAAACAAAGAAACATAACCAAACCGCGTTGTAATTTACAGACTTAACTTATTTTTATATTTATTCCGCCGCCATCTCCGTGTGTGTGTGTGTGTGTGTAAACTAGTGCGGAGGAAATGCGCGTTCCTACTGCACGCGATGAACACTCATTGAAAATATTCATTGATCGCAAAAAACGTCTCATAATCTATGGTGAGGTTGTACCGATATACTCGGCAATGGCCAACCAAGGTTGAAAGTACATGTACTAGGGAAACAACATCAGAGATTTCAGACAATTACTAAACAGTCTTCGTCTTCTGTTGCGACCACCTCGATAGCGAACATGAAAAGGATAATAAAAAGCTCAACTCTAAATGCTTGTCTATCTTCTTTAATAAAATATGCATACAAGAAAATGTAATGACAGAATGCACACACTATATATATATATATATACATGTTCACGATGTAGGTCTATCTACATATCTCTCTTTATCTGTTCACATCCATCTATCAAACTATCTTAATCTATTGTTCACATCTATCTTTGTCTATGATATCTATATGGTTTAGTTCCTTCGTTTTCTAGCATATCATGGGTTATTCAATGCCAAAGGCATCCATATAGAAGAATGATACTAATACTATTTAAGCCATAGCTGGAGAGGATAAGGAGATTCAGGCCTTTCTTAAGGGTATTTGTCCAAAACTGCAGATCTAACTTATATGTATATCGCTTTTCCATATGGTCGTTAATATTTTTTATAAAATTCTAAAAAAGACAATTAAATTATTATCCGTGAACTTTGTTTATCTAATAGCATATCAAACTTCTTAATGCCAAATCCATCCTTTTAGAAGAACAGTTGTGGTATTATTTAACCCACAGCTGGGAGGATAACTTTCCCAGGAGTATTTGTCTGAAAATGACAGAGCGACTAGAGTTCGAACTCGCTTACTACGATTCGGCTGTCCAGCGTTTTAACCATTACACCACGAGGACACCTCGTGAGTATTAACTAAAAATACATTTATTTAAAAAACAATGCTATATAAAAACAACTACACTTCTCATCCTCAGTTTTTCTGTCTGTGTTTTTCTATTATTTATATTTGTTAGTGGCTCTATTTGGCTGAATCGCGATGAAAAAGACAATTCTTCTTTATCATTCTTCTCCCCTCCACCAAAAACAGGAGAATAATAAAATCTGTGTAACTTGGAGACTGGATACAACACAAGTAGCTCTTCATGGCACTTAAAATGAAACAAAAACTACAAAATCCACTAAAGCAGATGGATACATATATAATCTAAATGCCTATACTAGTTATGTTTGTGGTCGAACAATAATGGAAAAGAAAGATATTACAAAAAATATCCATTGCAATTATCTAGTAAACAAAGTTTTAAAGAAAGAAAGAACAAACGACATCTGACATTAAAGAAAAAACACAAAATAGTCATTTGACTCGATACGGAAATCTAAACTTGTCATAAGTACTTTTAGTCTCCATTATAAAAATGAAATCTCCTGCGTACAGTTTTTGGGGGTTTGATTGTATCGTCCTATTTGGCATATTTTCTTCTTTGTTTAAGGAGGCAATTGAAACAAATAGTCTTTGTTCCATTTTTTTATTCTCTAAACACAGACACTGGTAATTAAATATCATTTAATATTAATCGTATGATTATAACCCACCAACTCCCTTCGGCAAAAGTATCTGCTAAGACCGTTGTTCCCAAACTCTTCTCCACTGCGCATTGGTGTATCGTGAAGTCTAGCAACATGTGCTGTGAAAAAATATACGCAAATCCAGCATAAACTGATTGATTTTAACGGCATGTTCATGTTAGAACATTATGTATAGTAAACTTAAACGTACCTTAATGTGTGTGGAAGTATGTAATCAATTTCATGTCCAAGATGGGGAAAGAACAAAATAAAACAAAACAAACGCATATTCTTCTGAATAACTGTATGAAGTATGTTCATTTTGTAATTACAAAACACCCCTTACAAAAACAATTAGGGACAGATAACTGACCTTTATAAAATAAAGTGGTTTGAATAGACAACTCAGGTCACTATGATTATATTTTATTCGGACTAAAGTGATAATTTAAACAGTTCATCCACCTGATTGCCAAGTAAAAAACATCGAATGCTTCTTTACAAAGGGCTAAGACCCCCTCCCTGACGAGTGTCTTCAATATGACACTAAACAATCTGATGGTGGGGCTCCAGTAATGCTCGAGCTTTGGGGAATGCAGAGCACCCCTTTATTGCCATCGCTTCCAGGCCCACTCTGGCCTGGAGTAGTAGCACCTGATAGGGTCCAATCTATAGGTCAAATAGAACTAATCTGTGTACATATGCTAAACTGAATTGCTTGAAATAGGAGTTTTTTGACATTCAAAATGAGTTCTTATGCTAAACTAAATTGTTTGAAATGGAACTGTTTTTGTATACTGAACTGAATTCTTTGAAATAGAACTGTTTTTGACATTTAACTACGTAAACAAAAACTATACTTATATTAAACTGAATTGTTTGAAATATAGCTGTTTATATGTATAAAAATGGATCTGGCATTAAGTAACCTACAATGGCTGATATGCCATAAAACCAAACCAAACCAAACCCACCTACCAACAGGTTTGAGAATCGCCTTAATTGCAAGTTCATATTTAGATTTTTATGCGTAGTCGTTTCGTAAGAGTTTTTTTTTCTTTTTACTCACAGTTCAATATTATACGAATAATTTCCAAACAAACCCATTTGACTTATAGATAGGATCCTAATAAGTCAGAATGGATCTGGGAGTAATGACAATGGTACGCCACACCAGATCTCCAGAACTGGAGCCTCTTCGTCAGATGCAGTTTGATATCACATCCAGGACATTCCACTTTTAGAAGGCCTTGCCCCTTTGCTTGGGATACTGCCAACGTATAAGCAGCCCTCACCCGAAAAGGACAAAGAGAAAGACTTAAATGCACCGAAGAGGAAATATGAGTTCTGATAAAGAAAATGTTGCTAAGAAACGCTGTGTTTCTCGTTTATCACTATCTTTAATTAGCTTAAAAAATACAATCGCCATGAATTTAGAGGGAGTGTCTCTTGCCGTAGTGGATAACATATTGGACTGCGATATCAAAGTAAGCGAGTTCAATCCCCAGTCATGATATTACATTCACTTTTGGGCAAATACCCTTGGGAAAGTTATGAACTTCCTTATGCCTTACAGTTATGGGAGGAATAGTTCGACTACTTTTCTTCTACAAGGATGGCTTTGGCATTGAATAACCCACAAAGGTTGATATGCCATTCGACAAAGAAATCAAACCAAATCAATTTTCTGCTATTTCTATTCAGAAAAGCAAAAAATTATGATAAGCTGAAGAATAGCAAGTGTGGGTTATGTAATAGTTACTCGCTTAATAAACGAATGCTGCAAAATGACTCCAAATTAATACAAAACTGGGAAAGACTGAGAGGGAGAAGTGATTAAGAGTGAATGGTGGCTAAGTTTAAAATTTGACGGTACTGACAAATGGTATATGAACAAACCAAAATCTCGGCTGAGGCTACAAAATACACCGACTGCATCTCTGCAAAGGCTTAAGACACCCCCGCCCTGCAACGAGTGACCTTAATATGATATTAAACAATCTGATGGAGAGGCTCCAGTAATGCTGGAACTTTTAGGAATGTAGAGTCCTCCTTTACTGACATTGCTCCCAGATCCACTCTAACCCGGAGTGGTAACACCTGATAGGGTCCTATCTGTAGGTTAAATAGAACTGTTTGACATTTAAACTGTGTGCAAACAAAAGACTTATGCTAAACTGAATTTTTTAAAAATAGAACTGTTTTCTCATTTAACTATGTGTAAACAAATGACTTATGTTTAATTGAATACATGGTAGTACATGGAACCATTTAAATGTGAGAAAAAATGAGCTCAGTCTAGTTTAAAATGTTTGCAAC
The DNA here is from genome assembly GCA_963585895.1 of Sepioteuthis lessoniana. Lineage (NCBI taxonomy): Eukaryota > Metazoa > Mollusca > Cephalopoda > Myopsida > Loliginidae > Sepioteuthis > Sepioteuthis lessoniana. The sequence goes on from OY757909.1 coordinate 1,129,940, forward strand.
AAAACGCATTTACAAATCATATATATTTAATATATGTGTATAAAGAGGATGTGGTATTAAATAACCTACAATGGTTGATATGCCATAAAACCAAACAAAACCAAACAAAACCAAACCACACCATAATTTGTCTTGGATCGATAAAATTCTATGTGACTCGGAAATACTCTTTACGAGTTTTCCACGTTAGTTTTAACTTGTGGTCTCTCGCGGAAGTCTGAGTGACGATAAATCTCCTCAGATCTCCAAGACTCTTCGAGTTATCCTCACCGATCTCAACTGTAATCCGGCTTTATCATATAACCTCCTTTTGCCAGTCTAGATGGTCACGATTCTTCCTCAGATCTTCAGTTTTCCCGAGTCACTTTTCTAAGCCTTTGAGTACCGTTCGAAGCGCACCAAATACATTTGGTATCACTGTCGTCACCGTCTTATGTTCCACAGCCTTTTTTCTTCTCTGGCAAAATCCAAGAATATTAGCCAATTTTTTCGGTTTTTCATCTTTATTTTATGGTCTGTTGGAACGGTAATGTCCAATTGAGTGTAATTTCTTTTGTTGTTGTTGACTAAAACAAGGTCTGGCCTTTTGGCCGGGATCGAGTGATCCGTTTGTGTTTAAAAGTTCCCGAGAAGTATATGCATCACATTTTATAGGACAGATTCTGGTTTGTGCCAATACCGTTTGTGAGTATGGTCAAATTTTAATCTCTTGTACAATTCCCAAATGTATCAAATTTCCCATTATTATAATTATTTCACTTTTTCCGAGTTTTTCACACTAGCGTTAGCTGGTGGCTTTTCAGTGGATTCTGAATAATAATAATAATAATAATAATAGCAACGGCGACAGAAAAACATGCATGTAAATACCAACAATTTAAACGAGAGTAAAGTTACCGTCTTCTAGCCGTTTATATTAGATTACCGAAGGAACGTTATTATTATCATTATTTACTCCTTGAGAGTTTTTCACATCACTTTTAGCTGATGGTCTTTCACTGAAGTTTGAGTGACAGCAAGTCTCCTCAGGTTTCCAGGACTCTTCTCAGTATTCTGGCAATTCTCAATAATGCTGTAGTTTGAATGATCTCCACTCATCCTCCAACTTCCAAGTCTTCCAGTGCCTTTAATAATCTTTTAGTTACTGTATCAAAAACAGCAATCACGATTGGTATAATTGTCATCTTCATGTTCCATAGTTTTTTCAATTCCCAAGCAAGGTTCAGGTGCTTATCCTTCTTTTTACATTCTTTCAGTTTTATTCTGTGGTCAGCTTGAACAGCAACATCCACAATTTTGCAAGCTTTTTTTTGTTGTTGTTGTTGTTGATTATTATAAGGTCAGGTCTTCTGGCCGATATTAGGTGATCCGTTAGTATGTTAAAGTCCCATATGAGTTTGTGTGTTATTCTCTAGGACTGATGCTGGGTTAGGAATATACCATTTATTCGTAAGGTCAAATTTCAATTTCTTGCACATCTCGCAGTGGATCACCTTGCCCACCCAGTCGTGTCTAGTCTTATATTCCTTCTGTGTTAATTTGCTGCATTCGCTTATTATGTGATTGATCGTTTCGTCTCTATCACCGCATAGTCTACATTTGCTATTTTGTTGCGTCTTATCAATTCTCGCTTTGATATGATTGGTTCTTGTGAGGTTGTTTTGTGCTGCTATTAGGAGGGATTCTGTTTCTCTCAAAAAGTTTCTTTTTCTTAGCCACGTCCAGGTTTTCTCGTGTGAGATGGTTTTTATTAGTCGTTTAAAACGACCATAGAGTTGTTTTCCTTCCCATTTTTGTTTCCTAGTTATTGTCATTCTGTTGTCCATCGTGTTATCAGTATCGTTTCTAATGGCTGTAATCAATCCTCTTTCGTGTTTTTCAATGTAGTCTTCGAGTCGTTGTATCGATGCGTCAACATTATCTTCAATGCTGGCAAGTCCTCTTCCTCCCTCCTTTCATGATACATATAGTCTATCAACGTCGCCTCTGGGATGTTGTACCTTATGCATGGTCATTAGTTTTCTTGTTCTTTGGTCCATTTGCTTAAGTTCTTCTGTGGTCCACTTCAAAAAGGGTCCGAATATCTTACGAGGCTCACAGACCAGGTATTTATTCATTTGATAAGGTTTCTGCTACATAGTTTTGTCTCGAGTAGCTTTCTAGTTCTTTTGAGATATTCTTTCTGAATTTTTTCTTTCATCTCTACTTGTTTGATGGTATCAGCTTCCAAGATGCCCAAGTATTTGTACGTTTCTTTTTCTCCGAGTGTTCTAATTTTGTCTTGATTTGGTAGTTCCATTCCGTCCGTCAAGTGCCGTTTACCGCTTATCATTACTAGCATGGGACATTTTTCTATGCCAAATTCCTTCCCTATGTCCTGACTTTATATCCTAACTGCATGTATTAGAGTTTCCAGTCCTTTTTCATTTTTTGCAAACAGTTTGATATCATCCATGAACATTAGGTGATTGATCTTTTCCTGAGATCTACTAAGTCCGGCAGTGCATTTTCTGAGTATGTGGTTAAGTGGCATCATAGCATTTATGAATAGTAAGGGTGATGGTGCATCTCCTTTAAAAATACTTCTTTGGATCTTTGTTTCAGCTAAGCTTCTCCCTCCTGCTATCAATTCCATTCTCCAGGTTTTCATGGTTTTCTCGATAAAGTTTATGACTTCATGTGATATTTCGTACATTTTGAGGCAGTTTATTATCCAGCTTTGCGGAACCATATCATCTGCTTTTTTGTTGTCAATCCAGGCCATCGCTTGACTTTTCCGTCTGGTCTTCCTCTCATTTAGGATATGCTGATCAATATAAAGTAACTCTGATGTGCCTCTGAATCCTTTGCGGAATCCTTTCTATTCCTCAGAAAACAATCCGCGGCTTGTTCGCGAGTAGTAAATCTCTTCCCTTATTTGTACTGTTAATATTTCCCACATTATAGGTAGACAGGTTATGTATCTGTAGTTATTTGAGACAGCTCCTTTGCCTGGGTCCTTTTGGATCAATGTGGTCTTTCCTTTGGTCATCCATTTGGGTATATATGCACCTTGTTGGCATCTGTTCATTTCTAATGCTAGTCTGTCATGAATAACGGTGAATTTCTTGAAACAGAAACCATGTATTTCATCATGGCCAGGCACTTTCCAGTTTGATATCTTTTTTAGTGTCGATTATTATTATTATTATTATTATTATTATTATTATTTTATGAGTAATAACTGTCAAGTCTCCTCTGATCTCCCGGACTCTTCTAATTATTCTAGCCGATTTTGACAGTGCAGTGGATTGATTGTTTTAATTCTTCCCCTTACGATTAAGATTATGACCTGGTATTTACTGAAAATGTTGATGGAATAATCCCTAAAGCATCAGAAAAGGTTTACCTCCAAATTTGGTTTTCTAAAACTTTAGAATAAACGGAAGGAAATTTTTGGCAATGACGGAATCGATGTTAATAAATGAAATCTAAATCAGTCCGATTTTTTTGTATTTTTCCCTTTTGATTCGAAATTCAACTATTACTTATAAGATGACCTGACAGCTGATATATACAAAATCGAATTAATAGGTTTATTGTATCATCATAAGTAGGATGTTACACCCTAATCGATATCAATCCCTGAAGTCTTCGCCAACTACTTCCCTATCCCTGAACAAACTTTCTTTTTTTTTCTTGCATATTTGATTATCTGTGTAAGGTTTCGATGTTTATTGGATATTCTGCCTCGTTATTGTAGACTAAAATACATTATCAACAAAGAATAAAATATTCATGTCCTACTCAATGTTCATTTGAAAATCCAGTGCTGTCTTAACGTTTAACAATATGGTAAATGAAATGAACGAAGCGGATTCATATTCGCTTTATACTAATGCCCTTGGGAAAGGCATGAATTCATCTCCCAAGTCAAATATCAATACTTGCAACTGATACCCAATAATTTTATATAAAATCTCGAATTCTACTTGGTGAGAAGATGGCCACCGCCAATTACCCACCAATGCCTATAACAGTGTCATGAAGAATCCAGTATGATACCCGAGCTGTAGGTGGTCATAAGATAATTTGATTATTACGGTTGTTTAACTCGTGATATTTAAGGAAACAACACTAAATACGTAAAAATTTGTCATTCCTTCTACTATTATTTTACTCCTTGTAAGTTTTTCATACCAATTATAGCTGGTGGTCTTTCACAGGAGTCTGAGTGACAGCAACTCTCTTCAAGTCTCCACGACTCTTCAGAGTATTCTGGCTAATCTCAACAATGCTGTAATCTAGATGGTTTTGCTTCTTCCTGTGATTTCAAATTGCTCCAGTCTTTCTTCTAAGCCTTTTGGGACAGTGCCAATTGCACCAATTACAACTTGTATCAACGTCACCCTCATGTTCCGCAGCATTTTTCTTCTTTGGCAAACTCCAAAGATATTTATCAATCTTTTCGCTTTCTTTTATTTTCACTCTGTGATCCATCGAAACTGGAAAATCTACTAAACGGCATATTTTCTTTTTTATTAATTAACTCTAAGTCTTTTCCCTGGAATTTGGTGATCCGTTTGTATTTCAAAATTTCAGAGAATCTTATGCGTTTCGTTCTCAAGGACGTATTCTGATTTATACATATAATATTTGATGAAATTTCAATCTTTTACCCAGTTCCCAGTGGATCAGTTTTCTCACTCAGTCGTGCCTATTCTTATTCTTTTCAACTAGTTTGCTGTATTTATTTACAATGGGATTACTAGTTTAGTCACTTTTTCCACATAACCTACACTTCGTATTCTGTTGCGTTTATTATTATTATTATTTACTCATTAGAGTTTTTCACATCAGCGTAAGCTGATGGTATTTCACTGGAGATTGAGGGACAGCAAGTCTCCTCAAGTCTCCAGGACTGTTCTCAGTATTCTGGCCGTTTTCATGAATGCTGTTGTTTGGATGGTCTCCACTCGGTCGCCAACTTCCAAATCTTCCAGGCCCTTTAATAATCCTTTAGTTACCGTGCCAAAGGCACCAATCACAGTTGGTATAATTGTCACCTGCATGTTCCATAGTTTTTTCAATTCTCTAGCAAGGTCGAAGTACTTGTCTCTCTTTTCACATTCTTTTAGTTTTATTATGTGGTCAGCCGGAACAGCTAAGTCGACAATTTTGCAGATTTTCTTCTTTTTTTTTTTTGTTGATTATTATAAGGTCTGCTCTTCTGGCCGAGTGTAGGTGATCCGTTTGTATATTAAAGTCCCATAGGAATTTGTGTGTGTCATTTTCTAGGACAGGTTCTGGGTTGTGCATATACCATTTGTTGGCATGGTCAAATTTCAATTTCTCGCACATTTCCCAATAGATCACCTTGCCCACCCAGTCGTGTCTAGCCTTGTACTCCTTCTGTGCCAATTTGCTCCATTCGCTTATTATGTGATTGATGGTTTCATCTCTGTCACCACATAATCTACACTTGTTATTTTGTTGTGTCTTCTCTATCCTCACTTTGATAAGATTGGTTCTTATGGCGCTGTTTTGTGCTGCCATTAGGAGAGATTCTGTTTCTCTCTTAAAGTTTCGTTTTCTTAGCCATGTCCAAGTATTGTCGTGCGAGATGTTGTTTATTAGTCGTTTAAAGCGCTCATGGAGTTGTTTTTCCTCACATTTTTGTTTCCTAGTTTTTGTCATTCTGTTATCTATCGTGTTGTCAGTATTGTTTCTAATGGCCGTTATCAGTCCTCCTTCGTGTTTTTCTATGTAGACTTCGAGTCGTTGCATGAATGCGTCAACGGTGTCTTCGATGCTGGCAAGTCCTCTTCCTCCCTCTTTTCTTGATACATATAGGCTGTCCACGTCGTCTCTGGGATGTAACGCCTTGTGCATGGTCATTAGTTTTCTAGTTCTTTGGTCCATTTGTCTAAGTTCATCTCTGGTCCACTTGAGAAAGGGTCCCGAGTATCTAATGAGGGATACAGCCCAAGTATTTATTCCTTTGATAAGGTTTCTGCGATTGAGTTTTGTCTCGAGTATTTTTCAAGTTTTCCTAAGATATTCTTCTTATTATTATTCATTCATTAGAGCTTTTCGCATCAGCGTTAGCCGATGGTTTTTCACTGGAGTTTGAGTGACAGCAAGTCTCCTCAAGTCTCCAGGACTCTTCTCAGTATTCTGGCCGTTCTCAATAACGCTGTCGTTTGGATGGTCTCCACTCGTCCGCCAATTTCCAAGTCCTCCAGTCCCTTTAGTAACCCTTTAGTTACTGTTCCAAACGCACCAATTACAATTGGTATAATTGTCACCTGCATGTTCCACAGTTTTTTCAATTCACTACCAAGATCGAGGTACTTATCCCTCTTTTCATATTCTTTCAGTTTTATTCTGTGGTCAGCCGGGACAGCAAAGTCTACTATTTCGCATGTTCTCTTTTTTTGTTGATTATCATTAAATCTGGTCTTCTGGCCAGGATTAGGTGATCCGTTTGTATGTTAAAATCCCATAGGAGTTTATGTGTGGCGTTTTCTAGGACAGGTGCTGGGATGTGCATATACCATTTGTTAGTATGGTCGAATTTAAGTTTCTTTCACATTTCCCAATGAATCACCTTGCTGACCCAGTCGTGTCTCGCCTTATACTCCCGCTGTGCTAATTTGCTGCATTCGCTTATTATATGATTGATGGTTTCATCTCCGTCACCACATCGCCTGCATTTGCTATTTTGTTGAGTCGTATCTATTCTCCCTTTGATAGGATTGGTTCTTATGGCGCTGTCTTGTGCTGCTATTAGGAGATATTCTGTTTCTCTCTTAAAGTTTCCTTTTCTTAGCCAGGTCCATGTTTTGTCGTGTGAGATATTGTTTATTAGTCGGTTAAACCGCCCATAGAGTTGTTTTCCTTCCTATTTTTGTTTCCTAGTTATTGTCATTGTGTTGTTCATCGTTTTCTCAGTTTCGTTTCTGGTGGCTGTAATGATTCCTCCTTCGTGTCTTCCTATGTAGTCTTTGAGTCGTTGCATGGATGCGTCAACGCTGTCTTCAATGCTGGCAAGTTCTCTTCCTCCCTCTTTTCTTGAAACATATAGTCTATCAACGTCGTCTCTGGGATGTATTATTATTATTATTATTATTCAATTTTCAGCTATACTTTCGGTTTTTTACAATTTTTCACCGGATTTTTACCCAAAACCAAAACGGGGAAGAAAAAAGTGATTGGATGAATTTATGTTTTTCTTTTCCTTTTGAGAGATATTTTTCGTTCACATGTACAATATTCTCCTTTTTGGTATTATTATTATTATTATTATTATTCAATACATGGATAGCAATTTTTTTTTCTTTTTGTTAATTAACATCTACGTCTGGTTGGGATTAGGTGATCTTTTATCTCGAAATCCAAGCAAAATTTTTACATCTCTTGGACAGATTCTGGTTTGTGTATATAACATTTGCTTGTATGATCAAATTATAATCTCTTGCACAATTCCCAGTGGATCTCTCTTTCTCACCCAATATTACCTGTTTTTGTCTTCCTTTTCTGCTAATTTGCTGTATTTGTTTATTATTTGATTAACCGTTTTATCTCTTTATATCCCATACTTGATATTCTGGTGTGCATAATCAATATCCGTTTTGATATGATTGGCCCTCATAGCATTATTCGCTTTCGAGAGATTCGTTTTCTTTTTTAAGGTTTACCTTTCTTTGCCAGGTTAAAGTCTTCTTGTAAGCAATCTCTCTAGTTTGTCGCTTGAGGTATCCATACAGTTGTTGTTTTTTTTTCTATTCCTGTTTTCTAGTTTTTATTGTTTTTCTGTTTGGCCTTATGCTGCCATCACTGTTACTGGTTGCTGTAAGGAGTCTTCTTTGCTCTTTTTAATGTATTTCTCCAATCCTTGTACTGATGCCTTAACTCAATCCACACGGTTGGTGAGTCCTCCTCCTCCTCCTCCTCTTCCTCCTCCTCTCCCTACTCTTTCTTCTCCTTTTCTTGATATATATAAATTCTCTAAATCATTTCTCAGGATAAGATTTTGGCATTGTCATTCTTTCTTCTCTGGGTCTATTTGAGTTCCTATTTGACCATTTTAAGAATGGTCTATTTGAGTTCCTCTTTTGACCATTTTAAGAATGGGCTATTTGAGTTCCTCTCTTGACCATTGTAAGAATGGTCTGTTTGAGTTCCTCTTTTGGCCATTTTAAGAATGGTCTATTTGTGTTCCTCTTTTGACCATTTTAAGAATGGTCTATTTGAATTCCTCTCTTGACCAATTTAAGAATGGTCTATTTGAGTTCCTCTCTTGACCAATTTAAGAATGGTCTATTTGAGTTTCTCTTTTGACCATTTTAAGAATGGTCAATTTGAATTCCTCTTTTGCCCATTTAAAAATGGTCTATTTGAGTTCCTCTTTTGACCATTTTAAGAATGTGCTATTTGAGTTTCTCTCTTGACAATTTTAAGAATGGTCTATTTGAGTTGCTATCTTGACCATTTTAAGTATGCTCCAGAGTATCTTACAAGGGGAACTACACAGATATTTATTCTTGTGATGTATTTCTACTACAGATGTTGGCTCCAAAATGTTTTCTTATTTTCCTAAATTACTTTTTTCTCATTTTTTCTTTTTCCCTGATCATTTGATGGTGTCGGTATCCTATATTTCCAAATAATAATAATAATAATAATAAACTTACTCTTTGAGAATTTTTCACACAAGCGTTAGCTGGTGGTTTTTCCCTAGAGGGTGAGTGACAACAAGTCTCATCAAGTCTTTTCTCAGTATTCTGGCTTGACTCCTCTTGTCCTCTGATTTCTAAGTCTTCCAGTCCCTTTACCAAGTCTTTGGGGATTATTCCAAGTACACAAATCATAATTGGTATCACTGTTACATTCATATTCTATGGACATTTTAGTTCTCTGACAAGGTCTAGGTACTTAGCTTTCTGTTCGCTTTCTTTTATTTTTACTCTGTGGCCCGCCGGGACGGTAAAGTCTTCTATTCGGCCGGTTCTCTTTTCTTTTCTTTTTTTTTTTTTGTTGACTGTTATTAGGTCTGGTCGTCTGGCCGAGATTAGGTGATCTGTTTATTATTATTATTATTATTATTATTATTATTATTATTATTATTATTATTATTATCAATAGCTGATTCAACTCAAAATGAAAGTACAAATAAGAGAGTTCTACAAAAAGTTGAACTGGAAGCTATTAAATTTGAACATCTAATATCCATTGGGATGTGTATAAGATAGATAAATTTGACCAGACTCGGAAAAGAAAGAAAGAAAGAACGAAAGAAAATTTATTTTGGAAGTTTATTTGTAAACAAAAAATGACAGGATGAATCAAGAAATTATTCAATTTTATTCATGATCTTCATTTATTAATTTGTTTGTTTGAAAGGAATTTTATAAATGAATAATGATAATCTCGATTAGAATTTGCACCAAAATAATACGTAAATGTCTTATCTAATTTAAAGAATTGGTTTTCTTTTTATTTAAAAAAAACTTTCTTTGTAAAATATTTTTGTGAATAAAAACGAGCGAAAGAAAACGTATATATAGTGAAAATTTCCACGGGTTTTCACCGAACGTCAAGTAACACAGTAGGATTCCTGTGTTCTCCAGATTTATTCTAAATATTCATGTTGATCTCAATAATATTCACAAGTTCTTATAATTTTCCTTTTCTCCAAGCGTTTTGATTCTTTTTTGATTTGGCACTTCAATTCCTTCCGTAATTTGTCTTTTTCCACTTTTCATTATTAGCAGGGCACATTTTTCAGTGCCAAATTCCATTCCTATATTTCATGGCTGTATATTCTTATTTTCTTTATCAGTCTTCAATTCTTTTTCATTTTGTGCAAATAGCTTGATGCTGTCAATGTACAAAAGGAGATTTATCTTTTCTTGGCATTTTGTAAATTTGTGGCCCTCAGTGATTTTTCTTAAGTGTGCAATTGAATAGTATCATTGCTATTACAAATAGTAATGGCAAAAAGCGTCTCCCTGGAAGATGCCTCACATCTGAATTTAAGCACAGGTAGAAAATCATACATAATAGTACTAATTCTAGTCAAGTAAGAATATTAAGTTTATAAGTCCCAAAAATTCACTCTGAATTGTCCAGCAGAACGTATAGTGTAACGGTTATAGGTGTTGGTTCCTTAAGCTTCTATGGAGACAATCATCTGGAGGTCGCAGGTTCAATCCTGACTGCAGGTTAGTAACAATACAGGATAACTTAACACTTGTACCCGGTTATGGCTAACGGAATCAGAACAGGCGAGCCCCGTGGATTCGATGAAGGCTCCCGAATTCGGAGGACATATCGGCCGAAACTTTGTGGAGGTAAGAATAGAGATGAAGACAATTGTCTAAATACCCTTAATGATAAAAATCATCAAGCTTCGTCTCAGAAATTTAGACAACTAATTCTTTGACTATGTTATTATCTGTTGCCACTGACAAGGTAAGTTATTTTTACCCTCCTTAACAACTATATCTGGTATATTACACTTTATTTTTCTACCAGTTTGGATAGCAAATTCCCAGAGAAAAAATAGCTCTGTTTGCTTCTGTTATTGGTTCTGGTGAAAGTTTAAATCATTTTATACGATCCAATATTCAAGAGATTTACTGACTTGCTGTTAGCCAATCTTGGGTGATGACCACCTGATAGATATTATCATTGTTATTACTATTATCATTATAATCATTTTTCAAACCAGCGTCAGTTAGTGGGTTTTCACTGAAGTCAAAGTGACAGCAAGTCTCCTCAGGGACACCTGAGTTCATGCCGAGAGACCTAACTAATGACTAGCTTTGTTCACATTCGGGCCAATTGAATCTATGACCAGCATTGATAAGCAGCGCACAAATTTCAACTCGTGCGCGACCTCTCCCTCTCTAATCCCCACTATAAAAACATCTAGTCTCAAATCCTACCTGATGGGGAAGCACGGATAGATATCAGGTCTCCGAGTTTCTTCATAATCATAACCAATTCCAACAGTACTTTGGTCTAGACCGTTTCGATTCTTCCTGTGTTCTCCAATTCTCCCAGTCTCTTTTCCAACCCTTTGGACATTGTTCCAAGTGCTCTAACTACACTTGGTATCACCGTCACCTTCATGTTTCAAAGCTTTTTCTGCCCTCGGGAAACATCCAATTATTTGTCTATTTTTTCGTTTTCTTTTCTTTTTCTTTTTCTTTTCTTTTTCTTTTTTTTTTTTTTTTTTCGCTCTATGATCTGTTGGAACGATAAAATCAACTTGATGGTAATTTCTTTTATTATTGTTAATTCACACTTAGTCTGGTCTTCTGGCCAGGATTGAGCGATTCCTTTGTATTTCAAAATATCAGAGATTTTTATGGGTCACATTTTTTGGACAGATTCTGGTTTGAGTATATACCATTTGTCAATATGGTCAAATTTCTTCGTCTTGCACAATTCCCATTGACGCAACTTTCCTACCCAGTCTTTTTTACGACATCACGTAGCGTTTTATAAAAAGGGATATTTTAGAATTAGGTATTCGTTTTAGATAATTCATTTAAAATGCAGTTGTTTGCTAATGTTTTCTTTGGTGAAAATATGATTATATTCGTCTTTAATGACGCCGAAAAGATCCGTATCTTTTCAGTCAGAGCCAGATAGTACATTCATTTAAATGACCTGTATGTTTTGAATTGGTCGTATGGGAATGAGCTACCATCACACCCAATCAGGCATTCTGCTTGGAGTATTATATTTGGCAATTACTCTTCATCATACGTCGATTTTTGTTCTCCTATTACAAAAGCAAACTATAATAGTAAATCCACCACCACCACCTCGAAGACCATCTGATTTTATTTACCCTGGCAACATTTTATTAATCCCAAGGAGTCTATATCGACCTGTTTGAGAAATCCAGTTTTAGACTTCGTAAAATGTATGCTATGTACCCGTGGTACGAAAGAAATCTTCGCGCTTTCCCATCAAATTCTACTTTAATGAAGGACTTCGTAAAAACAATGTCACACAGTTGTTTTGGGTTTCGACTTTCTCAAATTTGGTGCGGAGAAAAGTAATTAAAAATGCTCTTCTGACAATGCTCACCAATTAAAAGACAAGTACAAAAATTCGGTAAAAATCTGGAAGAACAGATAAGGATTTATAAGACCAAAAAATCCATCCTTGATCGCCCTTCGGGGCCCGTGGCGCAGCGGATAGAGGCGTTGAGTCTCTGCGGTTCCAGGTGAGTATTGTCAGAAGATAGCGGTTTCAAATCCTACCCAAGCCGGCCAGAGGTTTACTTGGTCAAAAACGTGGTGCGATTGACAACAACTATGGAAGGTAGTAATTACTGGGGATACGGTTACAAGACTCAGCATTCCTATCCGAGGTCGGATAGTAATGAAGAAGGCCAGAGGTGAAATTTGGCCGAAACGTAGTGAAAGAAGAAACAACACAAAAACTACCAAGATGAGGACAAAAAGTTCGCAATAAATAAAAAAATTAATTCTCTGTCAAAAAATATTATTTTCTAGCTGAGAATTTGCTCTATCCAAAAATAAAAATACAGTGGTTTATTGATGAAAGCTTGCTCTATCCAAAAGAAATTGTTTTATAGCTGATAATTTTATTATAAAAATTGTTTTATAGTTGAAAGGCACCTCTATTCAACAGTGTTCTTTCTGTATCTGTTGTAGAAATAAACAGGAGACACTACTTTCCGAGTAGCCCTTACAGAGAAAATTTTCACTTTTTTAAAAATAGATTATATCCATTTCACCTCTTATAAAACGTCTAAGTTTAATGAGATTTTCATTGAAGCAGCTTACGTAAAATAAACTTGGCGGTAAGTCTATTTCCTTTGACAAAACTATTTACTACAATTCACACACCAATCTATTTTATGAATGAATATCAGATTCTATATCCGCGACAGACTGATGTCACTGGTGAAATTATGCGGGCGGTCATAGTAACATGGATAGAATTTGTAGGTTGAATAGACACACGGAAGTAACATTTATTTTCTGTTCTGATAACACTTTATAGTTGTTAGTTTTACAAATACAAACAAAAAGCAAGGTGATTGTAAAACGGAAGCTAACAATTCAAAACCCCTGCGGCCTTGTGCCACATCTCACCAAAAAAGCTTAGTAAATTACAATTCAAAATCTTAATCAATCAGTAAAAAAAAAATAAACATCGTAGATTTTGCGAAAAAGACAATTTTAAGATTGTCTGTAAACAAAATTTAATCTAGTTTTTTTTTTCGTTATTGATCCTTTAGATTTGATACTTTTTCACGCTCCGTCCTTGGGACATAGAATAATCTGATAGTATCCCCCTTGAAGAAGGGTAAAAAAAGGGGGGGGGGGCTCTAAACTGAATTTGGTGTTGAGACTTCGGCTCTGAAGATTTTGAGAGAATGGAGTAGCTCAGCATTGCCATTACTCCCAGGTCCACTGTGACTCAGAATGGTTGTATCTATTAGTGTCCCATGTATGGGTCAAGTAGATATGCTGGCTAATTATTCGTATTTGATAAATTTGTTTTTTGTTTCTTTATTTAATGGCATATCAACCATCTTGGGTAATTTAATGCCAAAGCCATCCTTATAGAAAAACAGTAGTTGTACAATTTAACCCATAGCTGTTCAGCTCTCATTTAGAATTTACCAGGTCGCTTCTTTCTTCATTAAGACAACACTTGTTAAATTGATGCAAAACTTCCTGGTGTCACCCCAAAACAAAGAAATCCGCTTCCACCTTTCCATGAGATTATCACAGAAGCTAAACACAGCTCTGAACGATCATTAAAACACAAAAACAAAGTGAGCAATGAGTCTTGCACTCTGCTGAAACTTTAAGAGAAGTGTAACCAACAAACTAAAATAACTGGAACATCTAATTCTTTCAATGAGAATTAAAGAAGGCTGAAAAAAAATAAACACCAAGGGTCGCTAAGCCAAAGCGTTCCATAAAAACCGCTAAGCTAATGTGTCCCAAGCAGGCCACCAAGCCATAGAGTCCCAGAGACGTTTAGTTAAAGAGTCTGAAGATGGTTGTTTAGACAAAGTGTCAAAGGCCGTTTAGACAGAGTCCCACGAAAGTCGTTATGCCAAAGAGTCCCAAGAAGTCCGTTCATCTTTAGTGTCTTAAGAAGGCCGTTAAGCGAAAGAGTCTCAAAAAGCCATTAAGAAAGAGTGACAGAAGAAAGACAACGTGTTCCAAGTAGGCTATTAAGCGAAAGAGTCTCAGTAAGGTGGTTTAACCAAAGAGTCCCAACGTTGCAAAGCTAAAGAGTCCCAAGAAGTCCGTTTAGACAGTCTCAACATGGCTGCTAAACCAAATTTTCAATAGGCTGTTTAGCCAAAGTGTCCATGCAGGCCGCTAAGACAAAATGTCCCAAGAAGCCCGCTAATACTGTCAAAGAAATCCGGGAAGCCAAAGTGTCCCAAGAAGGCCGTTAAGCCATAGTATACAAAAGAAGGCCGTTAAGAGAAAGAGTCTCAAGATGGCCGTTTAACCATTGATTCCTAAAGCTACTAAGCAAGAGAGTCCACAGAAGTCCATTTACACAAAGAGCCCCAAGAACCCCGTTTGACAAAGTGTCAGAAAAAAGGGCGTTTGGCCAACGAGTCCCCGGAAGATCGTTTAGTTAGAGAGTCTCAAGAAAGCTGTTAAGCTAAAGAGTCCCCAGAAGCCGCAAAGCCAAAGTTCCCCACCAAGATCGTCGAGCCAAAGTATCCCAAGAAGGCCTTTAAGCCAAATTATCCCCAGAATGCCATCTAACCAAAGTGTCCCAAGAACCCCGTTGAGCTAAAATGTCACAAAAGGCCGTTAAGCCGAAATCTCAAGGAGGCCGTTAAGCAAGTTTCCCTGAAGGGCAACTAAGTCAAAATGTCCTGAGTAGGGTGTTAAGCCAAAGATTACCGAGAATACCATTCTGTAAAAGAGACCCAAGGCCACTAAGCTAAACTGTTTCATGAAGGCCATTTAGCCAGTGTCCCAAGAAGGGCGTTAAACTCTTGTCCCAACTTGACTGCTTAGCCAAAGTCTCAAGAAGAACGCTAAGCTAAATTGTTCCAAAAAGAACGCTAAGCCAAAATGTCTTAAGAAGGCCAGTAAACGAAAATCCCAAAAAAGATGTTAATCCAAAATCTCCCGAGAAGGCCGCCTAACTAAATTGTCCCAAGAAGCCAAAGATTTCTGAGAAGGCCGATAAGCCAAAAAATTCTTCGAAGGCCGCAAAGTCAAAGAATCCCATGGAGCCAGTCCCAGGAAGGTCATTAAGCCAAAGTGTCTCAAGAAAGCCATTAACCAAAGTACCCCAAGAAGTTCGTTAAGCCAAAGAAACCCGGTGCTAAGAAAGCAGAGAAACCAAAAGTAACAAAATATTTAAGACACAGCTGGGGAGGGTATAAAGGGGGCTAATACCTTTCCCGTGAGTATTAGTCGGAAAATGAACGCGATAGCGCGACTGGAGTTCGAACTCGTCTACTAAGATGTCACAATTCAGCTTGTTAACTACTACGCACTGGGGGGTTGTTACTTTTGTTTTCTGTTTTGTATGAGTCACTCAAATACTTTTTTATGAGTTTTATCATTCGGTGCAAGTCTCTTGTGTATTCCCAAAAGCAACTTTCTCGACTTTCTCCGTATGAAATTCAAGAAGTGGCTCCAGAATCTCTTCTTATGTCCAGTCTCAAGTGATACAAAATCATATCTCTACACAACGTTGACAACAAGTGTCATGTTTTATCATAGGTTTTAGTACAACGGGTGATGAGCAGTCGCTTTAAAATGTACTTTAAAATGCTTTTGCTTTTCCTGTTTTGTTTTTGTTTCGTCTTATTTCAAGATCATTATAATGATGAGAGGTTTCGCTTTCTGAAATTTGATTTGTCTGTAATTTAAAGTCTAAAAAATTCGAATGCCAATTTTCAAAGTAGACTGAAACTCTTCATTTTAATCGAAACACTCACTCCAAATTGGCAAGAAAGCTTGCTCCTCAACCTTAGTCATTTTTGATCATGGACTCACCATGATGCAAAAAAAAAGAAAAGCTGAAAACAGAATGAATATAGACGGAGACAGGTTGGTTGGTTGGTTTTTAATGGCATATCAATTCTTATGGGTTATTTAATACCAAATCTCTCTTTCTTTCTAATAAATAAAGTTGTAAGCAAATAGTTTGTTGGCAATTTTTTAACGGAGACAGATAGACCAACAGGTTGGTTGGTTGGTTGAGGGTTTTAATGGCATGTCAATTGCTTGCGAGATAAGGACCAACTCATAAGTGACAATTTCCTATGGACTCCTACACATGGACACACTCATGTAGGCCGAGAAGCAAAAATTTGAATTCATCAACTCTGTGTGGTCACTAGATGCCATCCACAAGAACTTGCCAATGAACGATAGCGATGAATATTGAGGGAGTCAAAGGAATCCATGCTGTTGGCACGCCTTGATGATAATAATGATGTTGCTTAGACGTTAGGGAATTGCGTTCATATTCACATTTACATTTAGATTTTTTGTGCAGTTGTTTCTTAAGAGTTTTTTGCACACAATTATATAATATAAAGTATTCCTATCTAATACAAATAATTATGTGGTTTCAAGTAATTATTTCTATCGAATAATAGTCCTTTGTTTACAAGTTATAAGTTTCAAGTTACATAAAACCATGTAACTGTTTGCAAACACATTTGTATGGTTTCAAGTATTCCTATCTAATAATAATAATTTATACACAATTATACGTTTTAGAAGTACCTATTCTTAATCAACAATTACTTCTTTGTACTCAGTTATATGTTTTCAAGTTACTTGAAACCATATAACTGTGTGCTAACACAAATAATTCACGCACCGTTATACGGTTTCAAGTATTCTTATTAAATACTAATAATTACATGGTTTCAAACAATTATTTCGGTTAAATAATAGTCATGTGTTTGCACACAATTATAGGGTTTTAAGTAACTTATAATAATCCTCAGTAAACAATTATAGCTTCAAGTAACTATTCTTTATACAAAATATTTACAGTTATATAGTATCAAATACTCCTATAGAAAACAAATAATTCTAAATAGGTCTATTTAATTCATCGATGGGGGCTAAACATATACAACTACTTAGGGTCAGTGTGAACCTGAAAGTAATGGCAATGAAAGGGTTCTCTACATTCTTCAGATCCCCTGAACTAGCTTAACCATCAGATGCAGTTAAGATATTTATTGTTGTGGCTTGGGGGGAAGGAGGGGGCTTAATTGGTGTGTGTGTGTGTGTGTTTTGTTGTTTGTTTGTTTGATTTTTTTTTTAAGAGAGTCTGATCTCTCTGCAAGGATACAAGGCGAAAACAATCAGTGATGAGCCCTGAACATGACTTGAAAGCACATCTTATGGACAGTTTTGATTATTTAACAAGTTCCATTCTCATGGATGCTCTGCACTTATAACCTTGAACCAAACATATTGACGCTGGATAAATAACCGTTAAAAATAGTCGCAAGTTCGTTCATTTACATTTTATTTGCATTATCTGAATATTTGTGGGCGAAAATATTGTCTCATCCGAGAACCAGAAGAAAAAACATTTATAGCAAGATATCGTGTCAGTTAGACTAAGTCAACACTGTCGTCAGAAGAATATATGTATGTTCAAGGGAGGCGTGAATGAACTTTGAGGGTGTTACTCATTGCGGGGCATGATAAAAATTTTAGAAGACATGATTGGTGAGGCAAACATGCATAAAAAGACACATGGAAGGCTCAAAAGCCAAAATGTCAACTGTGTTGAATCGCTTTCGGATTATCTAGCTGATAGGAACCTACTATGATAACTCTCTCTCTCTCTCTCTCTCTCTCTCTCTCTCTCTCTCTCTCTCTCTCTCTCTCTCTCTCTCAAGTACGTGGTTGATGCCGATGTTATATATATATGATAATCTGAGGAAAATAGTTTAAGGATTAGACTATTAAGTAAAAATACAAGGAGTAGTTATATATATATATATATATATATATATATATATATATATATATATATATATATAGCTGCTACTTAGATATATAAGCTGAAAAAATGAAATAAAATGT
>OY757909.1:1153028-1160528 GCA_963585895.1 Sepioteuthis lessoniana
ATTTCCAGATTTTAGGAATTTCTTACAAAAATATGAAATTTCTGTTGCAAAAAAAAAAAAGAAGAAAACAGCTCTGAATTCCCATTTACGATGTAACTTAGTAATTGCAACTATCAACAAAAGAATGCAATTTCCAATTTTCGTATTTGGTATGTGTTTTGCCGTGAGAAGAAAGTAGAGAAAAAAGATACTCAAGGAGGCATGACAAACTGCATGCAAAAAAATCTTAAGAAAAACGATACAAAAAATATAAATATAAAAATACAATGAATACTATATTCTTACCTTTGGGCATGAAATAACCCTTTGTAATATAATAGCCGAGGGATTTCGGTTCATGCCTTTGAGTTTAGTTAGGCTGAGAACCTTTCGGCTCAGCACATGGGTTAGTTAGGTGCAAACATTGATGCAGGTGTTAACGCGGGCGCGCGCGGGCGGACGAAGGTGTCACTCAGAGATGTCACAATAGTCCGAGACGAAACGGGTGACAGAGTGCGAGTGACGTCACGCACCGGAAGCGCGCTGAGGTTTGTGGAGAATTGAAAGAAAGTTAGAGAGTTGAAAACTAGACGCCGAACGAGGAGGTTCGACTTTTCGGGCTCGCTGAGACGATACGAATTTGCGCGCCATGGGTAATAATAGAGATAGGGGCCAGATGAATAAGACAGCATAGCGAGATTGTGTCTCTCCTCCTTATGTCGAAACCTTTAACTCAAAGTTAATAAAAAGGTTTCGTAGCTGAACAAGAAGTCGTTACGTGTTTTCGAATTTCGAGATTCCTATGTTCTTTATGTTCTATCGTTATGAACATTCCATGTCCATTTCGCACATGGCGTTAATTGTGGCAATGGAACACCTTGACGGGTTGAAACGCTGTTAAAATGAATGAATCAATCAATTAATTAATCAATTATGTATTTCCTTCAATCTTTTCTACTTGCTCGGCCCGATAAAATAATTCTCTTGGTTATCGACAATAATTATTTCAGATCCCTTGCTCTCCTCTCGCTATTTGACTGTATCTTCACACATTCTTCTTCTTCTTCTTCTTCTTCTTGATCTTTCTCAATTTATCAATCAAACATTTATTCCTTTCCTATAAAAATCTTAGCTGAATGATTTATTTGTTTCTCATGCCTCCTAGGGCATCTCTTTTATTTCTATTTTTCAAATTGTGTTTTACTTTCTTCTCACGCCAGAACATATACACTATTAATAAAATATATATATACAGATCAAATTCTGTATGCTCCCAAAATTGCCCTCTAAATTTTTCTACCCTTATTTCTGAAATTGAATATACATATATTATTTACGCTATTACCATTTTTGATCTTATGAGGCAATATGTTCCAAAAACATATCTTTACATGAGCAAAAAATCCAATAGGTTAGTAGACTTAGTCTTATTGAAAATGTCTTTCATAAAACGAAATTCCATTAATTGTTGATTTTAACGGTATGCCAAACCTTCTATGCATATTTCATGCCTCGAGGTTAGGGAATCGTGTTGATTGTACATTAATATTTACATTTTTTGTGTAAATGTTCTTAAGGGTTTTGTTTTGCATGATGTCATATCGAATAATTTTTAAACAGGTCATTTTGACTCATATATGAGACCCTAACAGGTTCTCCCATTCCGGGTAAAATCTAGAGCCTCACCATCAAATGCAGTTTAAGGCCATACCCTAGTCCTCTTTTTCGTATGAGAAGGTCTTAACCCTCTGCAAAGAATTCAGGTTGCGTATTTTAAGCCCGACTGACAGGATGAGAATAAAAGCAGAGTGAAGCTGGTTGGTAGCGCCAGGAGTGGCAGTACTGCCTTGAGCTACCGAAACTGTGTTATCACCCCTGGTTGGCGGCTGATGAGGGCAGAGTATCGCACGTGCTTTCATACGTTGTATGATGAAAAAATAAAAAATATATATATATAGCATCATTATCGAGGCATGTTGACTACACGGATTCCTCCTATTCTCTTTCGCCATCTGCCACTATCAGTCATCGTCCTTGACAAGTCCTCTTGACGGCATCCATTGTCCGCACAGATCTGATGAAGTTTTAGGTGTTCAGCAAATACTGGTCACCCCGTGTGTAAGAGTCCATGAAAGGACGCCACTATGAGTTTTTCTTTACTTCACCAGTAGTGCTCGGCAAGTTATGTTCATCATAGATGGTTGGTGAGATGGGAGATAAGTGGCCGTACAACTGCTTTTCTATCGCGCACTACGTATGAGTAAAGATGCAAATTGCTGGACCTTTTGCACAAATGATCTTGTTTATAAGCATGAAGTCATGCTTTTTGTGTTTACTCAACCCCTCCGTCACGAGCAGGATGTAAGAAAAGATCAATTTTTTAGCAGAGTTTAAGAGGTTTGAATTCGGAGCTTTTCTTCTTCTAGACCGGTTGTTGTGCCAAGGTTAAAGAGCCCAATCTGCCCAGCAATTTTCCCATTGCTGGAGGGAGAATAGCCGGATGCCTACTTTTCCCAAGGAGATTACTGCTATTAGAAATGCCAACAAACTCGCACTGGATTTGAACTCGGGTCACCGTGTCTATTCTCTACGACGATAACCATTACACTATAAGTGCCTCTTTTTGAAGTGTGCTGATAGCAGAAGAATGGTGCCCTAGAGTGCTACAAATTCTCCCAAACAATACTCCACAGACTTTGAATTTTTCTTCTCCGAGACTGGTTGCCTTACCAAGGCTAGAGTGCAATGTACAAAGTAAAAGAAAAACTGCTTCTTCCAAAAATTGAACTCGCTCATCGTGTGCCTACTCCGCATTCCCCAAAGCTCTTGTATTACTGAAGCCTCACCATCAGATTGTTTTGTGTCATGTCCGGGACACCCTTCGAGGGAGTCTTACCCCTCTACAAAGATGCAGTCGGTGTATTCTACAGGCCCAGTCGGTTGGGCTAGCAGCTGTCTTTATGAAAATTTGTATTTTAAACATTCTATTTCTAAAAATGTTTTAAAGAAAGTGTTCTGAATATGATACATCTGATAGTGAGACTCGTGTCTGAACATCTGGAGAGTGGAAATCACTCCTTTTATTACCTGATCCACTATGATCTACAGTGGTAGTATCTGTTAGAGTCCCATCTATGGATCAAATAGATCTTTTTAGAATCATTCGTATCTGATAAAACCATGTGCAAAAAAAAAGCTTAAGAAACAATTCCGCAAAAAATGTAAATATTAATGCAATTCCCTACCCTCTATATAATATAATGACCGAGGGATTTCGTTTTATATATCTTGCCTTTGGGTTTAATTAGGCTGAGAACCTTTCGGCTCAGCATATGGGTTAGTTAGGTGCAAACTTGAGCGCAGGTGTTAACGCGCGCGCGGGGAGGATGTGTCGTTCACAGATGTCAAAATAAAAATCCCAGATAGAAAATTGTGACTTGGGGATGTGAATGACGTCATACACCGGAAGCGCGCGCGGAGGATTTTGGGAATTTTGAAAAAAGTCAGAGAGTTGGGTTCCTGGCTCGGAAGAAGAAGGTTGACTTTCGCTTGCTCGCCGAAGCCAGGCCAGTGACCTTGTGGCAGGTATCGCACGTGTTATGGGGCAGATGAAAAGGCTAGCATAGAAAGATTGTGCCTCTCTCTCCTTATGTTGAAAAACCTTTTAACTCAAAGGTAATAAAAAGTCTCGTACCTGAAGTCGTTACGCGTTTTTCGTGTTTCGGGATTCCTATGTTCTATGTATATTATGTTATGAACATTCTATGTCCATTTCACGCATATCCGTATCATGGGTATGGTACATCTACGCATAAAATAGCCCTAAATAGGTTGACCCTTTAAAATCAGTTAATCAATCGAATATATAATACAAATAATTTGCACATGTTTGTATTGCTTCAATTATTCCTATCTAATACTAATAATTATATGATTTCATGTACACATTTCTATTTAATCCAAGTCATTTGTTTGCACAGAGTTATATGGTCTTAAGTAACTAATAATCAGAGCTTCAAGCAACTATTCTTAGCATAGATATTTCCTGTTATATGGTAGCAAGTATTCCTATAGAATACGAGTATGTCTTAAACAGAACTATTTGACCCATAGACCTTAACAGGGACAGAGTGAACCTAGGAGTAATGGCATTGAAGGGCATTGTGGTAGAAAAGATATTTTATAAAGTACCCATTCTTCAAAGACCAATTTTGATATTAGTATAACGATGAATACTAACAAAATGGAAGGTAAGAAAATTTAAGCCTATTTATACAAACGAGAACAATATCTAATATTTCATATATACAGCGTATATACCTACAGTATTAACAGAAAGAATGTATAAACGTGTCCCAAGAGCACAAAATATATACATATTCTTCCATGATCAAGTTGTATATATATATATATATATATATATATATGTATAAGCTCTTCTAACGAATTGAACACTCCGATATCAGGTAGCGCAAAATGTAAAACAAAACGAAAGCTAATACATAATGCGTTATAATTCCTAAGCTGACGTAGGTCGCCTGTTGGTTGAGCAGTAAGATACTAAGTCTAACGTAAAGTTAGGTGGGTTTCGGTCCCAGCTTGAAGCGTCCTGCGTGTCGATCCATACTGGAGAGTTGTGATACAACGAAACAGTCGGTCCGTGGATAACTATATATACTGGATTTGAGAGACAATTGTTTATATATATATATATATATATATATATATAAACAATCGAGAGAAGCATGTAAATAGTCATCTGACGAGACGGAGAATATAGTAATATTCTCGGCCGAAATAAATTTATTATGACGACTTAACCAAGTTTGAGACTCCATCAAATTGTACTATATATATATATATATATATATATATATATATATATATATATCCTGGGAGCTGTATCACCCC
This sequence comes from Sepioteuthis lessoniana, assembly GCA_963585895.1. Taxonomy (NCBI): domain Eukaryota; kingdom Metazoa; phylum Mollusca; class Cephalopoda; order Myopsida; family Loliginidae; genus Sepioteuthis; species Sepioteuthis lessoniana. The sequence goes on from OY757909.1 coordinate 1,157,919, forward strand.
TAAACACAAATGTTTACTGTAGAGTTCGAACTCTCTTGCTTTGAGACCGCAGTAATGCACCTAAGACTCCTCATATGATCGACAACCTGACAATAGACGGCTAAGTCTCCCCTATGTGTAGGGTGACATCGCCTCCAAAAACAATTGTACATCCACTTGCATCCCATCTCACGTGCCATCTAAGTGTAGTCAAACAAGATATGCTGAATACTACTGTTAAAATAAGGACGAACTCCAAAACGACGTTCTACATATGTATATACCAGTTTCTGGCTGATCAACAAAGACTTACAAACATCAGTTCTGTACGGACACCGGATGCTGTCTAAAGGATATAGGGACGGATGGTGAGAGAGAGGGAGATAGTCAACGGACTCCGTACTGTCAGCACGATTTGATAATGATGATATTTACGTATATATATAGAGAGAGAAAGAGAGAGAGAAAGAAAAACGAAAGAAAGAGAGAAGACAGAGAAAAAGACAAGGGAGAGAGGGAAAGATACTGCTTTTGATATGTGTTGACATTTCCATTAATCGATTTAAACACTAGGCTGGTTTTTCAGAAATTAAAAGTTTGAAATATAAGCGTTAGTCACAAACTCAAGAGAAGCGAAAAAAGTTTCTAATTTCAGATCATGTCAAAGTAACCTTTCTTTTTTCTTTTTTCTTTCATTTTATATATATATATATATGTGTGTGTGTGTGTGTGTGATTCCCTAGTCTAATGCGTTTATATTACACATTAAACATTTACTTTTTGAAATAACCCTTTTCTTTTTAAAAGCAGTTAATTCAGAAATGAATATTTATCAAATTGATTGAACATGATACAGGTCAGAATTAAATTAAATACTACGATTCAAACTGTAATGAAAATATTGATCCATTCTCGTATTTGTTCATATTTCATAAATTATATTTTCCTCTTTAACGAGTCAAGTAAAGTGTTGTCTAACAAAAAAGAAGCATAAGGTTCGTCACGGAATTAGTTGTCTGCGAAGTCGCTCGGAAGTATAAACGTAAACAGGTCTCTAATGATTAGAGACAAGTCAAAAGTTATATATATATATATATATATATATATGACTTTTATATATAAATGATCACCGATTTTGTTTCCTTAGACGATAACCGTTACTCTTTATTCAAGTTTATTTTATCATATATATATATATATATATATATAGCACTATGTTTTTTTTCGTTGGAAATGGAATCGGTGACCCGAGTTCAAATTCTGGACAAACTTCGTGTTAATGCCATCAGAAAAGGCATGAGTCCGTCTCTTCCCCTCTTCTCACCTTACCCCTGGGTAAACAGTAAGGGCTTTTTAGCTTTGATTGGAGAACCAGTCCAGGAGAAAGAAAACTAAATTCAAACTAGCTTAAAATTGACCTTGGGTCATATCCTTCTTATAGTGGAGTGGTCGAGTAAATCCTTACTTGAATAGAAACAGTTTGAGAAGCGAATCAGAAAGTAAGATTTCGGAGTTTTAATTTAGCTTGCCCTCAGAGGCGCCGAGGGAAGGAATGAGGAGAGAAAATTAATCTCTAACACAGTTGTAGTAAGATGACTTCGAATAAAATCATGTTTGAAAGATAAGAAAACAATAGAAAAAAACTTCTTGAACTTGTAAAAAAATGAGAGATTCGCTGCGTTCATTTTCTTACTTTCCTTCCACACAAATGCCCACGTCACAGAAGAAGTAAGCGTCCTTTCTGTTGTATAAGCAAATATAATCTCTTTCGGTTATGTTTTGATTAAGTCGATGTCAACAATTTTCTTAGCCTTTTTCAAGCTCTCCCCTCCTCTAAAGCCCCCCACCCCTGTAATGAGTATTTTAGCCTCTATTTTCCGTGTCTATCAGCAACTTCAGTAGCTTTTTTTCGGATTAACAAGAGATATTTACTAATTAATGATGAAAATTCGAACATAAAAAAAATGTGTTCTCTTTGATGAAATAAAATGGAAATATTTCTTAGCTGTAGCCGTATCAGTACTACTGTATAGTTCCACCGCTTAGATTCTTACGAAACACTCGGAAAAAAGCTAGATGAGAACTATCGAATGACGCTACCTACTGTTTTGAACAAAACCTAGAAGCAACACGCAACAAAATAGCAGCTATACGGACACTGACGTCCCATCTCACAAACCATCCAAGGAAGATGAGCAAGACATTCTGGACATGAAGGTGAAGAAGGAACAAATTCATAAGGAGTGTTCTCCAATGCCCCTCAGCTCATGGGCACACCAGTTTTGACCGATCAGCAAAAATTTACATTTACCAACTCTCTGCGAACAATAGATGCTATCTAGAGAAAGAGTGATATCTGATAGGATCGACTGGCAAGAAAGAGTCAAGGGGATCTGTGCCGTTGGTACGCTTTTAAGATGATGATAATGATTTACTAATTTTATTTAAGTCAGGTACAAGTCCACCATATTGAAGATCCCAGTGATATTTGAACTTACTAACGAAGACTTTCAAGATTATGTTATGCACCTTAAAAAAGTCAACCGTCCGTTGTTATCATGCAATACACAGTCGTACGGTTATATCTTTCTACAGGACGAAACTGAGATAAAAGAAAAAAATCACTGCTTC
>OY757909.1:1168028-1283428 GCA_963585895.1 Sepioteuthis lessoniana
TAGAAGAGGGCGCTACTCCTTTACCTAGGATTGCTCCACTTTACTCTTAATACGTATATTAGGCCAATGAGCCGGTCGTTAATAATAATAATAATAATAATAATAATAATAATAATTTGTTCAATTCTAGAAAGGATATGGTTTCAGCATGTTGACATAGAATAAGATTCTTAGTATAACTCAACTTGATATATTATCTGAATTAAATCTTTAACTATCTTTAATTATATACATTGATATATTAATCCATAATTTTCTACAAAATAGACTAATTAATAAATCAATTTAATATTCTTCTAATTTAGAATACGATCGAATTTGATAGATAAAATATTATATTTTTTCATATTTTGATAAAATGTGGAATAAAAAAGAATGGTAATTAATATATATATTAGGACTTATAACGAATAGGAATTATCCCAATAATACACCGGTTATTTTATTACGCCTTTTTTTGTTTTAGTTTTCGTTTTTGTTTTATTGCTATGAATAAACACCAAGTTAGGAATCGAATATCAAAATTTTTTATATTTTATATTATTAGTTACATTGATAAAATATCTTTTACAGATTTATTCTTTACTTATTACAATGACTTAACATTCGATAAGTGAATTACAAATCAATTATTTGTTTATTACGATTGACTGAACATTTGATATTCTAAATTATTCTGAACATAAATAACATGAATTTTGACGATAAATTGAATAACTATAGTTTTTGTAAATTAAGATAAAGTTTAATTATTAATTCTTTATATCCTTTAATACAGATCAAACATAATAGTCTCGATAAAAGTAAAATATAAACTTGATAGGTTTTTTTAAGTTGCGTACGACGATTTACTTTATCTACGTCTTGGTTCTTTTCATTTTCAGTTGTATGTTTGCTTGTTTCGTTTTACGGCATATCAACCTCATCGGTCATTTAATGCCAAATCAAGTTATAGAAAATGAGTCTGAAAAGAAATTTAAAGGAGAGGTCTTAGGAATTAATGATAAACTTTAGATAATTAGTTGGTTATTTGTTTTGTTTTTTGTTTCTTTTATTAGGAGTTTATTTGTAGGAAATCATGATCATATGTAGTATGTAAATTAGAGATAACGGTATTTTTTAAGGATATATAAACATTATATAAGTGAAAGATAATAATAGATATAATATCTTCAACTTTTTTTTCTTAATTAAGAAATTAATAAAATATATTAAAAACTATTTTAATTAAAAAAAATTAAAAACAAGGATTTTTTTTTCAAACTTCATTCTCGCCGGAAGCAACATGAAAGCATCTAAATAAAAATTTTGAATTTCTCATCTGAGGAAGGTTTTTATTCTTTAAAAATATAAAAACCTAAAATGAATTTTATGATGACATCAAGAAAGCGATTTTTTTCCTTTTTGTCTTTATATAAAAGGGTTTTTAGCTGTACACGTTGAGTGTTGATGTATCATTAATCCCAAATTAATTATACATCAATAGCCGTTAGTATTGAGCACTCATATTGGATCCTCCTAACCCTTGAATTTCCTCCTTGGACCATACATATATATATATATATATATATATATATATATATATGTGTGTGTGTGTGTGTGTGTGTGTGTGACTTGTGAGCGATTAGTTTCTTGGTAACTTTATTTTTAAAGGAGTTAAAACTCATTTGTTAGCACATTGTTAAATGGTTTTAAGTGTCGCTACTTTACATTAATAATTGTATTTATCAAATATTCCTATCTAACCTAATATGAATTATTCTTCCCACTTTGTTTAATGGTTTCTTGTTTGGTTATGATTAGATTTATTTTATGACATACCAACTCTTTTGGGTTATTTAATGCAACATCCTGTTTATACACACACACACACACACACACACACACACACACACATATATATATATATATATATATATATATATATATATATATATATATATATACACACATTTATATTATTTATAAGCCAATAGTTTACTGGTAACATAATTTTTAAACGAGCCAGAGCTCATTTATTTGATCACGGTTAAATGGTTTCAAATATTCGAAATTAACCCTAATAATTGTATTTAGTAATTAGTTACACGCAGTTAATTAGTTTCAAGTGTTGTTAACACTATTTTATTTGCACACAGTTAATGAGTTTTATATTCTCATAAATGTTTGGTTAATATCAAGTTTTCAGCATCTGCAGACAATCCTTAAAATCGGTAGACAATCCTCAAATTAGATGAATGGCATTGGTCAATTATTTTATGGTAATTACAAGATTTTATTTTTCTCAAAATGCAACGTCAAATTTTTATATGTTTACGACAGGAAGCTGTTCATAAGAAAAAATCTAACACTTCCCAGTACTTCAATATAAATATAGAAATATGAATATAGGTTTTTTTTTTATAGCTATTGATATGAAAATTGATCAGCGATCGAATTATTCGCTTTTTATTAATCAGAAATTCAAAGTGTTCAAAGAGCGATCGGTAACCGAGGAAGTAATATTTTTTGTGGAATTCTCGTATATGGTTTGTTTGGTTTTATGGCATATCAACCATTGTAGGTTATTTAATGCCAAATCCTTTTTATGCATATATATTAAATATTTATGGTTTGTAAACACATTTTGTAGATAATATTTTTGAACGAAACTGAGCTCTTTAATTTTTTGCACCCAGTTAAAACGTTTCACTGATTTCTATCAAATACGAAAATTTCTATTTACTATTTATTATTTGCTGGCACACAGTTTAATGTTTCCAAGTATTGCTATTTATCTCAAACAATTCAATTAAACATCAATCACTTGTTTACATACAGTTAAATGATCAAACAGTTCTATTTGTAACAATTCAGTTCAGCATGTCATTTGTTTGCACTCAGCTTAAATGTTAAGCAGTTTCTATTTGAGCCGTAGATAGATCAGATGCTACCACTCCGGACCAGATTGGACTTGGGAGCAATGGCATTCCACAAAGCATTACAGGAGCCTTACCATCAGATCCTTTAATTTCATATCCACGACACTTATTGGTAGTGGGGAATATTGCAGACAATAACCAATACATTGCGCCTCATTCTAATATATATCTAAACATGCATGTACGTTTATGTACGGGTGTGCACATATACGCGCCTCTATGTGTGTGTGTGTGTGTGTGTGTGTGTGTGTGTGTGTGTGTGCGCGCACGCGCTTCGAATATCTGAGTAAGTTATATGGTAGGAAGTATGATTCAAATGAAAAATTTGGTTATGAAAGAAATGATTATCGTTGGAAATGAGATCGGTGAACCAAGTTCAAATGATGGACAAGACTGTGTGCGTTTCACTTGGCGCTAATGTTCTTGCGTAAATGCAATCTTTCCTCCCCACCAGTAAATAATAGGGGAAAACTGGGATCTTTACTCTCGGTAAGACAACCAGTCTAGGAGAAGGAAAACTCCACTTAAAAATTGACCTTGTATCATACCCTACACGAGACCTAGGGTTACATACCCTCAAATTTAGTTTCCACCATAATTTTCGAAACGAATTCGATTAGTGCAGTGCTTATTGCAGGTTTGTTTTGGGTAGCATTTCAAATTGTTTCTTATTGCAAATGGCTCGACTTTCTTTGTCGAAGTACTTTTGGCAATTATTTGTCCAAATTTCTGAGATGAAATTTGTTAATTTTCATCATTTAGAGTATTTGGACTATTGTCTTCATCTTTATATTCACAACGTTTTGGCCGATATGTACCACGGCCTTCTTCAGGTGTTTCTTGTCAAACTCGAGAACATTCACAGAACTTCGAATAGAACCCTTTATTTAATCCACGCGGGTACTTTGTTCTAATTCCGTTTACCGTCACTGTCTCTAAGTGTTATGCAATTCTTGGTCATGTTGTATTCTGTTGGGGTCTAGATATTTTCAAAGTCGCGCCACTCCTTATGTAGTTCATATGAACTACATAACTTTCGAATCTTTTCGGCTAGGCTTTTGACATAGGGCAGATAGACTGGGGTGAGTTTTCGGGTATGGCTCTCTGTTGTTCAATCCAAATTTCTTTGGGCCGATGTTATGCTCTTTTAGCAATTATTGCGATGAAGGTTGTTTCTTAAACTTTTCATTTCTTCTTGATATGCGTCAGTGTCACTACTAATGGCTTTTGTAGGCAACGAACGATTCCCAACAATATGATGACCAAGAATTGCGTGTTTTCCATCTCATCCAGTTGTGGTAACATATACAAAGCTGAGACATACCGCCCTCTAAAAGTAAAAGGCTAGAGGATTATCGAAAAGCAGTATACCGGGGAGAAAAAAATTCAGGTGTGGTTGACCATATATGGAAAGAAAAGGGAAACCATCATTATTTATGGAGTGAGGTTAAAATGATAGATAGAAAAGAACATTGGAGAATAAGACATCTTAAAGAAGCAACACGTATGTTGGGCTAAAGTTGGGTAGACAAAGTATAGAAATAAATATGATATGGGAACTAATGATCAAAAAAGCTACATGAAAAAATTGCAATATGAGCTAAGATAAAAAAAATCGTACTTAATAGTAATAAGTCGTATTTCATAGGTTGATAAAAACATCAGGTTTATAAGTCCCAAAAATTCACTTAAGATTCTCCCACAGGACTCATGGCGTAATGGATATAGGCGTTTGCTTAAGGAACTTCGTGAAATCAGCTGGACGTTGCAGGTTCAATCCTTACTATCGTTAAAAAAATACTTACTATAGCTTAACACTTGTATCCGCTTATGGTTATCGGAATTAGAACAATCTAGAACCCCACATAGATTAAATAAAGGGTTTTGTTCAAAGTTCTGTATAGGCTTCCAAATTCGACAAGAAACGCATCAAGAAGGCCGAAGGATGCATCAACCGAAAGGTTGTGAATATCACAGTAACGACGAAGAAATTAGTCCAAATACTCTAAATGATAAAAATATCTTTGGCAATTGTTTACTCACCTCACTGCTTTAATTAACCCACGTTCAGCCAAATTTTCGGATAGCCCCCCACACACACACACATCTTCAGATATGTGGGCCAGTATTTACGTTTAGTAAAGACGAAGTGCTTTGAAAAACTACCAAATAAAAGCACGGCTCACTTGCGGGCATGGGTGGCTGGTATATTTACTTTTTCAAAACAAAATTTAAAAAATGAAAACTAGCCCGTTCTCAGAATCATCATACCACTCCATTGACCAACAAAGAGGCTTGGCTATTTATTGACAAGCAGGGTACCACTTGAATATTTCGGATTGCCTTAGTATCTTCGACAATGTCACTGGAGACAATTCTCTTGCCACTCATTTCATCCTTATTTGCCTTTGGGTTCTACTAACAAACTAAGCAAAGTAAATGTAAAAAAAAAAAGAAAAAGAAGTTGAATTAAATTAAATTTTAAAGAGAGGATGGAAGAACAAGGAAGTTAAAACAGAATTCAGGAAAGAAAGAAAGAAAGAAAGAAAGAAAGAAAGAAAGAAAGAAAGAATTGATAAATTGATGATATCTGATTGATACTTCTTGATAATAAAAAAAAATAAACGGAGTGTTGTTGCTTATCTCTTAGCAAAGGAAACTACAAATGAGAAGGCACGGTCAAGCTTAAAAAATGTAAACAAGTACTTTCATTGTTTTAGCTTTCGAGGAGTGTCACTCTCGAAATTACAAATGATAGCACTATGAAACAATAAGCGTTAGTGATGATTAGTGAAAACAATCTACAAGCCATATATCATCCACTTATCATTAAAAAAATTTATAAATTATTCTTAAGTGTTCAGTCTAAAGAGCTATGTAATCGCTCGAGTCTCAGTTACTGGTCTTGTCATTTTATTGATAGACAAACATGAACAGTTGGGGATAGATAGATAGATAGATAGATAAACTACAAGAAAGAAAGAAAGAAAGAAAGAAAGAAAGAAAGAACATTTTGCATTACAATATATTAATTACAGATGTTTCTACCGATGAAATTTCTGTTAAACTCCCATCAAGGTTTACTCATGAATCATCACTTCTAACTTAGATTAAAGTGTAGTATCTGTGATATTTCCTCAAAAGAAACTTAAAATGGCTTAAAAATGAATAAATTAATAAATAAATATAAATATAAAGACGATTTTCTAAAATCTATTTTTTTTATTATTTTAATTATATATGCAGACAGTTCCATGTACTATACTAATTAGTATTTAATCATCAACCCTCAAAAGTCAATTTGATTCAAAGGTTGGTTCAGCATGGTGTCCAAGATGTATACTTATGGGTAAGAATGAAAATTGATTTGTCTTCACAATCATTTGTCACCAGGCCATTTGAGTAAACCGACCATTTCTAGTGCAATGGTAAAGTGCCGAGTTTGGGTTGGAATTTTCGTTTCCAGAAAAACTTAATTTGTTGTTTGATTTTGTTTTGTTTTCCTTAATTCTCTCTCTCTCTCTCTCTCTCTCTCTCTCTCTCTCTCTCTCTCTCTCTCTCTCTCTCCCAACATCCTGTGCAAAAATGAGAACACAGTTAAAGAGGAACAGATACTTCATTTGAAACCTGATTGCTGAGCAATTATAGTTTATCCTAAACTTTTAATCCTCATATAGAATCCTATAATCAGACTTGAGTCTCCAGCGTCTCAACATGGAAATTGGAGTAAATGATTGAGACTGGAGGACATTGAAAGAAGAGTAACAAAACAAAAAGAGTAAAAAATTACAGTTACAAGAAAAGACTGGAGTAATTAAGATTACCTATTTTACTAGAAAAAAGAATGAGAGTTGATCTAACTGAATCTTTCAAAATAATTATTGGAATTTCTAATTATGATAACCGTCTATTTAATATTTCTCTTCGACAGGAAATTTACTATCATGACAGATTTCAAAAACTACGTCTGGATTCCCTCTCTTTTGTTTTAGCGAATAGTTATATATTTTGGGAAGAAATTTCCAAATCAGGTCAAAACCAATACTGATGTAAGATATATAAGATTCAATTAAATGATTTAAGAAATAATGGAAGGAAAAGAATTTCAGATTGTATTTCTGGAAACTGTCGGGTGAATTATTTAACAGGATTTGATCAGTATATAAATATTGTATTGATCGTATATATGTTCTGTGCAAAGATTCTCCTTTTTAGAGGTTGGTGTGAGAATATAATAAAATGATAAATGCCCAAAGAGGAACCCGCTGAAAGTTTCCATTACCTAAAGGTTCTTGGTCACATCTGTGTCAGGAGCTCACATAATAAACAACCCCTGGGTCTGGTATAACCACTATATACTACCCATAAAAAAATAACATAACTCAACGTGAGACCCAAACAGCAGGTTTACGTGTCACAATCCGCAGGTGCTCCCTTGATAAACTATATGGGGAATCGAGGGCATCCCGCGAATGATGGCAGCTCTCCATTCAGGTATACAAACGACGAACAAAACAATCACTCAAATCAGAGACTACAGCGCAAAAAGTGAACCAAGGAAGATTACCAACTGGCATTTTACGGTTATTCTTTGGAGTAACCCAACACAAAGAGAATATAGAAAAAATGAAAGAGATTTGAATTTAGTTAGCTAGATTTAAGACAACAATTCAAAGGCTTGCTGACCAGGCTAAGACAATAATTAAGAAAGGCTATTTTTCTGACCTTGAAATATTGGAAATATGCCAACAGATATATATGTCAATATAGCACTACTGTTGTAACCGAGACGCTAAATAGAGAAATACTTGAAACTTCTAACCAAAGACAAATTTAAAGTTATTACAAGCAAGACACCACACACCCAAACACAGTGGAACAAACATCAGCCCAAGAAGAAAAATGAATGTAGAGATTATGAAGAGAATTATTTCTGGAAAAAAACCGCGTTGCCTTCTCTTGGGAACCAAGGCTGAAAAACAGTCAAGCTGAAACTGAAAAAAATAAACGATTTCTTAACAAATATTACAACGAACAACATCACTAATTAAGCAATCTAATCTATGCAGGTGCGAAACTAGTCTATGAAAAAGTAGAGTTTCCCCTGAAGAACAAGAACAAAATGTCTGAACCGGGATGGGAAATTAGATTAGAAACACATATAAGAAATATACTAGTAAAGATGATAAGACAGAAGAAAAATATGAAATGCTGGCACACAACTATAACAAAAGATAAAACTCGAAGACATAAATCAGAAGGAACTGACGAAAGAAGGAAGGCTAAAAAAATACCGACAAAACAGGACGTAAACAACGAAAGAAAATTCTATTGGCCATTTGTCCGAAGACATTCCAGCAACCGGATATAAAGGAGGACAGAACGATTTGGGTGCAAAGGATATGAAAAGAGGGTTCATTACAAAAATGCCGAAAGGATAAAGAATATGAAAAAGAGTTGCAAAGTATCGAAGAAAGCCCCAAGGTGAATATACACATTGATTCACTCAGAGCGACACTAAAATAAAATACCAAACTGGAAAAGTCCAGGCCTTCATGGCATCCATGGAGTCTACTTTAAAAATTCACTTTCATCCAAGACAGACTGGATGTCTAAATGAACGGATGCTTACAAGAAACAGACATGTCCGAATGTGTGACCGATGGAAAAACCTTCTTGATCTAGAAAAAAACAAACAAAAAGGAACCGTCCCAAACAATTATAGACACATTACGTGATTCCCGATGATGTGGAATATGCAAACGTCACAAATTAGGGAGGAGATTTACGATTCGTTAATAAGTCGCGGACTCCCCTCCCCCCCCCGCCGAGGAACAGAAAGAATGCCGAAAAAGGGACAGGTGAGCTCTTATATACTGATCAACACATCCTCAACGAGAGTAAAACGAAACAGAAAACTCTGAGTATGGCGTGGATTGACTACAAAAAGACTTATGATATGGTCCTCCAAAGCTGGATAATACGTTGTCTCAATATGTACAAGATATCCAACGAAATCATAATGTTTATCGAGAGAACCAGGGAGAACTGGAGAATAGAATTGACGACAGGTGGTAAAACTTTAGATAGAAGGGTATATTCCTGGGCGATGTGTTATCAACATTGTTATTTATGGTGGCGACGATGTCACTCAATCACATACTCAGGAAATGCGCGGGCGAATACAAACTTCGATCGCCTTTTGTACATGGACAACATAAAACTGTTCACCAATTCTTAGTGAACGAGGGCAGAACTTTAACGTTCACCGGATGGGGACACAGAATATTTCGGCATTGTAGCAGAAGTACTACAAGGGGACACGCTAGCCCCATACATCTTTATCATCTGTCTAGACTACGTGCTTAGAACATCGATTGATAAAATCAGAGAAAACGGCTTCGAGCTGAAAAAGAAAAGAAGCAGAAGGTACCCCGCAAAACAATTACCGACACCGACAACGCCGATGACATAGCGATTCTGGCAAATACACCCAACCAAGCCGAAACACTACTGCATAGTTTGGAACGAGCCGCCGCAGGCATTGGCCTACATGTCAATGCACACAAACTGAATATATGTGCTATAATCAAACAGGTGACATTTCCCCACTAGACGGAACCTCTCTGAAACTGGTAGACAAATTCACATACCTAGGAGGCAGTGTCTCATCAACCGAAAAAGACATCGACCCACGGCTAACGAAGGCATGGACAGCTATCGATAGGCTATCGATCATACGGAAATCAGACCTGACCGATAAAATGAAACAGTTTTTTCCAGGCAGCGGTCGTATCGATACTGCTGTATGGATGCACCACTTGGACGCTAACAAAACGGCTGGAGAAGAAGCTAGACAGCAACTACACAAGAATGCTGCGAACAATATTGAACAAGTCCTGGCGGCAACACCCCACAAGACACCAACTATACGACCACCTGCCTCCCATCACGAAAACTATCCAAGTTAGATGAACCAGACATAAAGGACACTGCTAGAGAAGCAGGGACGAGCTCATAAATGATGTATTCCTATGGACCCCCACATATGGCCGAGCAAAAACAGGACGACCAGCTCGAACATACATACAGCAGCTATGTGAGGATACTGGGTGTAGCCCTGAAGACCTGCCAGAGGCGATGAACGATAGGGAGAAGTGGCGAGAGAGGGTCAGAAATATCCGTGCTAGCGGCACGACATGATGATGACGATGATATCCAAACAAGAATAGATAAGACGCAGTAAAATAGCAAATGTAGGTCATGTGATGATAGAGACGAAACTAAAAATCCCATTAAAAGCGAATGCAGCAAATTAGCATTAAAAGAGTATAAGGTTCGATTCGACTGGGAATAGTGCAAGAAGTTTGAATTTGAACAAATGATATATGCACAACCCAGAATCCGCCCTGGAAAATGAGACATACAAAATTATCTGTGTTTTTGATACAAACGAATCACTTCATCTCGGCTAGTCGACCAAACAAAGTGATAGTCAAAAAAAAAAAAGAGTGCCTGCCGAATTGAAGACTTCGACTTCTGGTTGATCACCGGGTAAAAGTGAAGTAAAGCGAAAAGAGAGATAAGCGACTAGATTTTGCTAGAGAACAGAAAAAAAAAAACTATGGAACATAAAAGTGACAGTGATACCAATTGTAACTAGTGTGTTTAGTACAGTTACCAAAGGATTGGTACTGGCACTGGAAGACTTGGAAATAATACAGCGATTGGAGATAATCCAAACTACAGCATTGTTGAGATCGGCCAGAATCCTGAGAAGAGTCTCGAAGACTTGAAGAGAATTGCAGACACTCAAACTCCAGAGGAAGACCATCGGCTAACCCTGGTGTGAAAAACTCGAAAAGGAATAACGATGATAATAAAGAACAAAAACAAAAGCTAGGGAAACGGAAATGAGTCGAAAAAACGACTGAATGGATATTTCAAGCGATAAATTGGTGAAATCTAATAAGAGAAGAGCTGGACATGACTATGAAAAGGTGAACCTTAAGAGAGAAAACTGAATCTCTTCAAATAGCAACAAAAAGCAAAGCCATATGAATCAATTGTTATATTGAAACCGAAATCGATAATATGCAGCAGAACTGCAAGATTAGATTATGCGGTAACAAAGACAAAATGAATCATCCCATAATAAACGAACATGGGAAACAAACACAAAAAGAATATAAGACCTGACACGACTGTGTGAGAAAGATAATGCATTGAGAATTGTACAAGAAATTGAAAATTGACAATATTACCAAATGGTATATACACAGATCAGAATCCGTCTGATAGAATGAGACACGTGAAATTATCTTAGATTTTGAGATACAAACGGATCACCTGATCTCGGCCAGACGACCAGACCTTGTGATAACGAAAAAGAGGAGAACTTGCTGTACAGTTGATTTTGTCGTCCCAGCGAACCATTGAGTGAAAGTCAAAGAAAGCAAGAAGAGAGACCAGTACTTAGACGTTACCAGAATACTGAAAAAAAAAAAAAAAAAACAGTGGATCATGAGGATGGCGGTGATACCAATCATGATTGACGCGCTTGGAACGGTCCCTAAAGGATTAGGAAAAGGACTGGAGGAGTTGGAAATCTGAGGACGAATCGAGACTATCCAGACTACAGTAATAATTTACTAAGACTTTTGCTAAGATTTGTATAAAGGCCTATGAATGGGGCACCCAATGAGACGCGAACTCACTTGTGGTGAAGGTTTGCTAGTCTAGCTTGCTGATCATTACATCACCTAAGGTACCCTACCCAGGCTCTAATATGGTTACGGTCGGTTAGGATACTAAGAAGAGTCCCGGATAGCTGGGGACACCGGCTGTCACTCAGACTACAATGAAATACCACCAGCTAACGCTAATGTAAAGATCTTGCAAGAAGTAAAATAATAATAATGATGATAATATGCACAACGAACAGGTACAATACTTTCATCCTAGTAGAAGTTACAAAGAGAGACGATGGGAAACACAGATAAAACTATACTGTTCATAATATTGATGAAATGATTGTCAGGATAATTGTATGTCCCCTATCGACCAAATCATTCTGGATCTGCACCAGAAACTCGGTGCAGACCTGGGCAATGCTGCATGGGTTGCTGGCTATTGCTCATGTGACAAATTTCCCGTCATTATAACATCGATGATAGGCAAGAAAAACTTGGTGTCATTGTTGAAGCAGAATTTGCTAAAATGAGGTCGAAAATGACGTCGAACTTATTTACAGACTCGCACTTATTTGAGATTTTTTTGGCGGTGGGGGTAAATTTTTTCTGTTTTTTTTTTTTTTTTTGCTTTTGTTTTATTGGGGGGGGTATTTCAGAATTATCTTTCTCGTAGACTGGTTGCCTACCAAGGATGGATAATTTCCTCTTCCTTACAATTCCTTACGCTTTTCCTCAGAGCAGTTGTATGAACTGAACGAAGACAACCTCGATCACATGCACCTCTACTGTGCACCTGTATCGTCCCTTTCTGTAGAGAAACGTTCGTCAAGTAATTAATGACAAAACAGAAAAACGAGGATCAGGCAAGACATCAATTTGATTTGGACTCATATCGTCTTTTATTAATCAAAAGCAAAATGAAATAAATATATCAGTCATAACTGCCCGGGATGTAGTTGTAATAAATTTGATGCCCGACTTCCGTTTGCAGTTAGTTTCAGAGAAAGAGACAGAGACAGAAACTTAGCAAAAATAATACTAAACACAAATATAAATCTCTTAGATGAAATAGCTTCAAATGATTTCAAGATTGCAGTCACTTCCCCCATTGACCAGAGTTTAAGAGAAAAGCGATGCAACAATTTAGTCTTCATGTGGGTTCATAATTTTCCATTGAGACTTTTTCATGAACGTAATTTAGTTCAGAATGAGACTATTGCGCGTCGACATTTTGGCGCCGAACTATTTTTGGTGCTAAGCTGCTCACGGCTTGAAAATGACGCGACGTTCTCTTTTGGACATGTGGATGCACCAGTGTTATCCGATTAACAAGGATCTACATACGACAGCTCTGTGCAGACACTGGATGCAGTCTAGAGGACCTACAAGAAGCGATATATGATTGGGACGGATAGCAAAAGAGAGTCAATGCCACCGGCAGGACTTGATGATGAATGATTGGAAGTAGAATCCGATAGAGGAAAATCCAAAAAGGTTGTGGGGTGTCTTATAAACAATTGATAATCAGAAATACACCAAATCAAAATCCTTTGAAATATATTAAGACCGATGAACGCATTTTGAATAGAGTAAAACAATTTGATTCACGTGCCCAACTGGAATATTTGATTTTCAGGTTTTTTAGGAGTTTGTTGTAGTTGTTATATATTTGCTTGTTTTTTTTTTTATTTCAACCTAATTGTTATTGTTAGTGATAGTACGCTACTCTCATAACTATGATGAATCTATCTCTAAATTTACACACACACACGCACACACACACATATATATATACAAAAAAAAAGGAAGTGAATGAATATGTTTTAATCAATTTAGATGTAATTATGAATATAACTAATTGATATAATTAGTTAATTTGAATACAATTAATCAATTTGAATATAATTCAATGTACGAACCCTGATCAAATTTTAACGTTATCCCTATCGAGGTGGAGCAAAATATCGAATTTGACAGCCGCCCCAACATATGGCCCACTGGAATTTCTGTCTTTTTCCAAAATTAAAATCGCCGTTGAAAGGAAAATTTCCAGACCTTTGAGGCTCCATATATGAGGTTTTGTGCCAGAACTAATTAAGCATAGTAAATACTGACAAACAAAAATTTTCGTGAATCTTTGAATAACTTTTTAAAAATGAATCATAAGTTTTGGAAATATGACGCAATTATGAATTAGGTCATCGCTAGGAAATAAGTTTGTGAATGTTTGGGGTGGGGGGGTCTTGATTGTACCCATATTTTTAAAATAGTTTTTAAAAGAATTTAAATGCCATAAGAGAAGCGACGAAAAATGAAATAGTAACGAAGCGTATCCATTCGTTGAAAGGAAATTATTTTTTGGTATCAAAGTATTTCCAACTGACCATGATCTCGGTTTTCGCACAGCCGTGAGTTCTACACTTGGAAAAGATTTATTTACCAACTCCTCCGCACGAACAGGATATGACACAAGGTCAATTTTAAAGCAGATTTTTACAAGTTTCAGATCTAAGTTTTCCTCCTCCTACACTGATCGCCATATCAACGTTAATGAGGTCAGTGTGTCCTACCATTTATCCAAACCTGGGAGAAGGAGAATAATTGGATAAATACGAGGTGCATACGACAAGTTTCCAGACTTTTTTCGTATGGACACTTTTAGTGATAGTACACACATGAAACTCTAGTTCCCTTCGAAGTAATCTCCTTCGGCGTCAATGCACTTGTCGTACCGTTCCAACAACTTCTGGAAGGCCCCATGGAAGTTCTCTTCTGTGAGCCTGTCAATGACCTTTGTCACAGCCTCTTTCATCTCAATTGTCTCAT
Source organism: Sepioteuthis lessoniana (assembly GCA_963585895.1). Taxonomy (NCBI): domain Eukaryota; kingdom Metazoa; phylum Mollusca; class Cephalopoda; order Myopsida; family Loliginidae; genus Sepioteuthis; species Sepioteuthis lessoniana. The sequence continues at coordinate 1,182,469 of OY757909.1, forward strand.
AACGACAGCCTCTGAGCTTAGGGACTAACCAAAAGTCTCAGGGAGCAAGGTCTGGACTATAGGGAGGCCGAGGAACTGTCTTGAGGCCCATCTTGGTCAAATAGTCTGTGACAAGGATGGAGTTGTGGACTGGTGCATTGTTCTCGTGGAAATGACAGTGACCCGATTTGAAGAGTGCCTGCCTCTTCCGACGGAATCTCTTCATGAACTCCGTTAAAACCTCAACATAGTAACACTAACCCTAACCCTTTAGCCCATCAACTCTGGTCTGTTGACTTCCTTACTCCTCCCACACCTCTCATCATCCCTCACAGACTCCTTGCTTTCCTTGAATCTCTTATGCCTCACAAAAACTAATGCTTGATTCATGCAAGATGGTCCAAAAGCAGTCTGAAGCATTCCATACGTTTCTGTGACATTTTTTCCAAGTTTAAAACACAATTTTATTACATATCGTTCTCCTAAAGTGTCAGATTGCATTTTTGAAATTCACCAGCTGTGACAATCAGGCTTTAGTAGGGTGTATTCCAATTGCTGCTGTAGCTGTTCATTTTAACCAGAAATATAAGATTTGTCAGTCATCTCATAAGATGTATAGCAATAACATAGTGAATTTTCAAGAGTCTACAACAATTTTAAATGCCCAGACGAAAAAAGTCTGCAAACTTATCGTATGCACCTCGTACCTTTCTCAAGAGTATTAGCGCTATTAAAGATTCAAACAGCCTTCTCCTGGTTTTGAACTTGGATCACCGTGTATATTGTAATGATAATAACCATTACACTACACGTGCCTACACATTTGTTTACACACACGCGTGCGTACACACACACGTGTGAACAGTTTTTAAGTTGTTGGTCGAAGTTCTATCAAACTTTACAAGTACAGCATCTCAGGAAAAAACTTTCTTGGTTCATCCATTTTATTCCATTGCAGCCAACACAGGATTCTACAGCAGACCTAAAAGTGTCACCCAAAGCGGATTGACACCTTGTCAGCAGCGATGCTACTGCTTCAGGGATCGACTTGATATTTTATCAGATTCGAAACAGTAAAAGCGACCCTTTCCTAATTTTCAATAGTAAGGAGGTCTGTCACACTCTTAAGGTCAAGATACCCACTTAATCTGTGGCTGACAGATATTTTGTGTGACGTCAACAACATTCAAAGGATTGACTGGTGCGCGCATTTTCATTGTATTTATCTCGTTGCAGAAATCCCGTTCAGAATGCTACGAAACAATATATACAAACATACAAACGGGCATGATAAACGAATTAACATCAACAACTGTAACTACCTGCCCACATTTATACTCTCGATTTGTGTGTCACGCTAAGTGGATTGATTGATTGATTAGTTGACTGATTTTAACGGCAACACAACCCCTTATTTTATACGTTGAACTTAGGGAATAGCGCTTATTGGACATTCATAGTTTAATTTTTTGGTGTCATTGTTTCTTAAGAGGTTCTTTTGCACACAGTTATATCAAATAAAGTATTCCTATCTAATACTAATAATTATGTGGTTTCAAGTAATTATTTCTATTGAATAATAGTCTTTTGTTTGCACACATTTATAAGTTTCAAGTTACTTAAAACCTTATAACTGTGTGCCAACACAGTTATAAGGTTTCAAGTATTCCTTTCAAATACAAATAATCGATGCTCAATTATGTTTTCAATTTTTCCTTAAAGAATGAAGTGTTTACATGTTATAGATAGGATTCGGAACTTTATTAATACATTAGCTCTTAAAACATTGATATTGCACATAAGTGTTTGAAATGATTGTAAAGTTCATATTTTTGTACCATGAAAAATTAATGATTCTAATTGTTAAATTGAGCTCGATATGAAATATCCCAAAAAAGGATGACATACCGTAAAACCAAGTTACCATATAACCGTAAACGATAGAAAATTATTTTTGTTTGAAATTTTAATCACGTCATTTGGTTTTCTTCTAATTTTCACACTATTCTTTTTTTCGCCGAGGCAAATCAGAACTGTGGAATATAATTAACCATAAAAGATTTTTAACTGAAGGGCAATAAAATATTCAAATATTACGTGGACTTTTCGGTGGAGTCTCCATTGCGTAGTGGCTAACGTTCTGGACTACGTCATCGTAGTAAGCGAGTTCGAACTCCAGTTCCGCTATTACGTTCATTTTCGGACTAATACCCTTGGGAAAAATATGAGGTCTCTTATATCTCTTTATGGGTAAATAGTAGAGCAGACTGGGCTCTTTAGCGTTGTTATGGCAACCGGTCGAGGAGAAGGAAAACTGAATAGAAACCTATAAAACGCCGCTGAAGAAATTCTTGCGCAGGGGGGGGATTATATATATATATATATATATATATATATATATATATATATATATATATTACGTGGACTTAAATCTATTGTAAGTTGCGACTGGTTAACGAGAGAAAGAATGGAATCGCCTAAATGAGATATTAACTTTGAAAAAGGCATGAGCTCACATCTCCAGTTATTACTAAATAGGATGGTTTTAGCCTTTTAAGCTTGAAAAAAAAACAAGTTATCTTGTGCATTTGATGATTGACCAAATCAGGATTCGATCCTCGTTATTTATACCATGTAACCCAGTATAACCGGTCGCATGTTAATTGAAGTGATGGACACAGCCTAGAAATCCCAGTAACCCAAAGAGATACACCACAAAAGAGAATTATTCTTCATAAAAATGTTGACACTCTAAAAGGTTATCAGAGAAAAGATGGCTATTACCTTGCAACCTGCATTTTAGTAAATAGTTTGCGTATAAAACATCAACTCAGCATAACTTGAACTATTTTTTCTTTCGCCTCGAGGAGAGAGATTATGTATGCTAACAACACTACTAACTGGGCAATCAAAAATGTAACTGTTGACAAATGATCAAATCAAACCCCTAAATTCCTTCTCTATTTCCACTCAATCACTTGATGACGTCATATCTAATGATATTGTGTACATTGCATTTACTAGTTACCAACCGCTCTCTCACGGTTTTTCTTCTGTTAGACTTGTTGCTTTACCAAGGTTAAAGAACCTGCCCTACGGTCTACCCATAGTTGGTGGGATAATAGATAGGTTCATGCCTTTTCTCAGCGCAGAGTGAAACGCAAACAGCCTCGTCGAGGGTTTTTTCCTACAATGATAACCGTTAGTTTAAGCGCTCCTCCGACTTCTTATATTTGGCATTTGCACTACTGATTGAGCAACCAGAAAGTTTACGGTTGACAAAGGATTAAATCTAACCCTTAAATTTGTTCCCTGTTTCCTTCCGATCGCTTACACGACCCAGCTATCAGTTAAATCGTACCACTTCTCTTCTTCTACAAGTAGGGCTTTGGTATCAAATAATTCACAAAGGTTGATATGCCATTAAACAAAGAAACCAAACGAAACCAATTATATTCACTTGTAGCATTAGAAATATAATCTTGAATTTTTATAAGATGTCAACAATCATTATTTTTTACCAGTGAAATTTTTATCCATCAAAATTACGCTTGTTTTTCGTTTCAACTATTCAATATGGCTACACGTATGACTTGTGTAGATAAACATATCATTAAATATGGTAGCGCCGAATGTTCAGGAAAATTTTTGTTTGTTGGATTTTTATGTTATATCAACCCTTTAGGTTACTTAATGCCAAGTCCAATTTTTTAATGCCTCATCCGATTTTTACTTATATTAAATATTTGTAAACGAATAGTTTATAGGCAACATTTTAAACAAGCAAACTTTTATTTGTTTGCACGCAATTGAATAGTTTCAAGTATTCCAATCTAACACTAACAATTTAATCAAGCATCAGTCATTTGCTTGCACTAATCCATCTAAGAAAATAAGACACACAAAATTCCCTGAGATTTTGTGACACAAACTGGTCACCTAATCTCGGTCAGACCACAGATATAGTGAGAGTTAACAAAAAAAGTGAATTTGTCGAATAGTAGACTTTGCCGTCCCGGTGGACCACAGAGTAAAATAAAAGTGAAAATAGCGATAAATATCTAGACCTTGCTAGAAAATTTAAAAAGACTCCTCCAACGAGTGTCCTAGATATGACGCTAAACAATCTGATGGTGACCCTCTAGTAATGTTGGAGTTTTAGGGAATGTGACGTACAACTTTATTCCTATCGCTCCGAGGTCCACTCTGACCCGGAGTGGTAGAACCTGATATGGATCAAATAGAACTAAACAGTGTACTTATGCTAAAATGAATTGTCTGAAATAGAACTGTTTATATATGTATATATAAATGGATTTGGCATTAAATAACCTAAAATAGTTGCTATGCCATAAAACAAAACAAAACAAAAGGATTTGTAAAGGGGCTGGAAGACTTGTCAATTTGAGGGTTATTAGAGACCATCCAGACTACAGCGTTATTAAGATCGGTTAGAATAGTGAGAAGAGTTCTGGAGACTTGAGTAGACTTGCTGCCACTCAACCTCCAGTGAGAGACCATCAGCTAACGCTGGTGTGAAAAACTCTCAAAGGAGTAAAACCTCGATCTTGCTAGAGAATTGAAAAAACTATGGAACATGCAGGTGACAATTGTACCAATTGTGATTGGTGCTTTTGGCACAGTAACTAAAGGATTATTAAAGGTCCTGGAGGATTTGAAAGTTGACGGACGAGTGGAGACCATCCAAACAACAGCATTATTGAAAACGGCCAGAATACTGAGAAGAGTCCTAGAGACCTGAGGAGACTTGCTGTCACTCAATCTCCAGTGAAAGACCATCAGATGTCGCTGATGTGAAAAACTCTAATGAGTAAATAATAATGCAATGAAAAGTAATTACGTCAAATATACACCAATGATATTACATAAAAGATTAGCAAGAGCTGTTATATATTTATCAACCCCGCCGAACAGATAGAATGTAACACAAGATTAATTTTAAGCGGAGTTTAACAGGTTTGAATTTCTAATTTTTCTTCTCCAAGACTGGTTGTCTAACCAAAGCTAAAGAACCCAGTGTGTCTTTCTATTTACCCCTAACTGAATCCATACTTTTCCCAAGTATATTAGCACTAGGGAAAATGCAAACAGTTTAGTCAGAGACTATAACGATAACAATCACACTACGAGACATCTACATGGCAAGTGGCGGTAATGAAATTAAATACATAATAAGCAAATGCATGTTCTCACTCTCATAGATTAACGGTTCGAGTGAATTGCCATAAAAGAAATCAATTATAAATTTAAAAGATGAAAATATGTCACCCTAAAGGATCCAAATGAAGTGATGTCTTTAAAACTTCTTGGATTTTCTTTTAGAAATTCATTCCAGTTTAGAAACAGAATCATAATAACAGATAATTATTTATTCAAGTTCAACCCAAAGAAAAGGATTTCAATTTTTTCTTTACTGGAAATAGCTTCTTTTTTTTTTTTTTTTTTTTTTTTTTTTGAAGTCTTTCCATTTTACCATTTTATATTCTTTGATGGAATTGCAGACTGTTTAGTTTATGTAGCATTATTAGAAGATATTTGGAATCAATAATTTTTCTTGTGTTAAATTTTGGATTGATTGATTGGTTTTAACGGTATGTCAACCCATCTAGGGTTATTTTATGCGTAAAATTTAGGGAACCATGTTCATTGAACGTTATGTTTATGTTTTTGTCGAGTTGTTTCTTATGTTTTTTGCACATAGTTATATAATATCAAGTATTCCTATTTAATACAAATAATTTGCACAGATTTCTATAGTTTCAAGTATTCCTATCGAATACAAATAATTTATACAGAGTTGTATGATTTCAATAATTCCTATCTACCATAAATAATTTGCACACATTTGTATGGTTTCAAGTATTCCTATCTAATACAAATAATCTACATACAGTTATATGGTATCAAGTATTCCTATCTAATCCAATAATTTGCTCTCAGTTGTAGTGTTTCAAATATTCCGATCGAATACAAATAATTTGCACACACTTCTATAGTTTCCAGTATTCCTATCTAATACAAATAATTTGCACACATTTCTCTCGTTTCAAGTATTCCTATCTAATACAAATAATTTGCACACACTTCTATTGTTTCCAGTATTCCTATCTAATACAAATAATCTACATACAGTTATATGGTATCAAGTATTCCTATCTAATACAAATAATCTACATACAGTTATATGGTATCAAGTATTCCTATCTAATACAAATAATCTACATACAGTTATATGGTATCAAGTATTCCTATCTAATACAAATAATTTGCTCTCAGTCGTAGTGTTTCAAATATTCCGATCGAATACAAATAATTTGCACACACTTCTATAGTTTCAAGTATTCCTATCTAATACAAATAATTTGCACACACTTCTATAGTTTCAAGTATTCCTATTTAATCCAAATAATTTGCACACACTTCTATAGTTTCAAGTATTCTTATCTAATCCAAATAATTTGCACACATTTCTCTCGTTTCAAGTATTCCTATCTAATACTAATAGTTATATGGCTTTATGTCATTATTTCTATTTGATAACAGTCATTTGTTTGGATATTTTTCTGGTTCCAGGTCACTAATAATAATAATCCTTAGTAAACAATTAGAGCTTCAAGTAACAATTATTCATAGAAATAATTTATAGTTATATAGTATCAAGTATTCCTATGTAATACAAATAATTTGCGCACATTTGTATGGTTTCAAGTATTCCAATATAAATCTCTTAGGAAAGCACTGCACCAAAATATGTGAATAGGAATGTACAATGAACGCGATTTCCTAATCTTTAGGTATCAAATGACCCTAGACGACTTGACATGCCGTTAAAATAAATCAATCAAAAAATGGCGTAATTCTAATTTATGCGAATCCAATAGCATCTCAAAAGACGACGATGTCTGATAACTAAAGAACATTTGGTAACTAAAAGGGTAATTAATAATGAAGTAGATAGGAATGGGATTCGACGGGAAATCCTTTTGTTGATGAAAAAAAAATCGGGATTCTCGGATAAGGTTTACTGATGTGCATTTAAAGAAGGTTTATTGGTCGGACAAAAGGGAAATTGTACTTTTGGAGCACAATTTGTCATGCATGGAAAACATTTATTAATCAAAAGACCGTTTTGTCGCCTTGGCCAGTAGAATGCATCGATTGCAGCACTGTTGAAGAGTTAGATTTCTTCCCGGACGAGGCTGCCAGTTGGCAGTGGGTGGTGTTTTCTAATGCTTGAAAATGGGATCATAGTGACGGAGCAATGCGTGACATGGCACCCAAAGTGCTCACCGGATCTTCTATATTTAATCTTAAATTATTCTGAGACAGAAATACTTGAAACCATCTAACTGTATGCTAACAAATGATTAATATTAAATAGAATTATTAGTATTTAATAGAAATACTTGAAACCATTTAACTGTATGATAACAAAGAGCTCTAACACATCTAGAAATGAAGTTACCTACATACTATTCTTTTACAAATATATATATATATATATATAGGATTTGACCTTAATAACCAAGGTTTGATAGGTCATTTGGTTTAATGACCTACAGTGGCACCCATAAATATGCACTCACCAATTAATCTCCCTGGATTGAATGAAGGGTTCAGTTCAAACTATCAGAGACGCTTGAAGAAGGCCGGAAAGTTTAACAGCCGAAACGTTGAAACTATCACAATCAAGTATGAGTACATTACGTAACGGTTATTATCGTAGGGTAATCGGTGGCAGAAAATCAAATTTTGGACCAGACTGTTTGTCATTTACTATGTCCTTGGGAGAGACACGAATCGATATGTTCTACTTCCAGCTGTGAGTCTCATTTGGAGCCTAATTCAAAAAATGTACTTGGCTTTATCTCTGCCTAGCCCTAAAAATCTAGCAATAATTGTCTGGCATAGGGAAGGGATAGAAAATTGTATAAAAATAAAATAGATAATAAAAGGGGAAGTGAAGCTTACTTTTGTTACCTGAAAGAGAAGCGTGCTTATATTTCTTTAAAAAAAAACAAAAAAACAACCAGTTCCTCCAAAGTAATTTATTTCAAGAGAAATAAACTTTACGAAATCCGGCTTTGCATATTTTTCCCTATACTTGTCGAAAACATTGAATATGGTGACAAAAATAATATACATTCAAGTAACGACAATATCATAACCAAAATAAGAAGAAGGGTATAAAGAAATACGACGACTGACTTGCTTGAAGATATGACATCAACCATCTACTCTCGGTTTAACTTTTGTTAATGATAAAATACCTTTCTTTGGTATTTTATGTCATTTTAAAGCCAATTTTTAGGGTTTATTCTTCTTCGCGGCGTCTCCTCCTTGTGTTGAATCAACCTGGATAACCGTATTCTTCTAGCTTCCTGTGTAGACTTGTTGAAAACGAAGTTTACTATTTCTTTAAGTGAACTTCGATTAGACCACCGCTTTCACGTCTTGGATGAATATCTTTCGTTTCAACTCGAATTTTCTTCTGTTGAGCCTACGGAGGCTTTTACCACATTTTCTGACCCAAGCAACAGCTTCCTTTGCCAACAAAAGTCCAATAATACCCGCCTCCAGACCTTTAGAATCGGTTTCATTTAGAAGGGGACAGCATACCAAAACCATAGATAGCCTGCAGAAGGCCTTATTGTTTCAACAAGCAACAATAAAAACCCTTTCCGGAAAAGAGGCTTAGCCTAAGATTAATGGGCCTATTAATGGGCTTAAGTTACCTTGCTTAAGTAAAAACTGCCTAAAGTCGAAGGTGAATAAACAAGAGCTGACAGAGCAAAAATAGCGAGCCAAGTTCGTGCTGAAAAAAAAAAAAAAAAAAAAAGAGAGAGAACTCTTGTGGATCTCACCTAAATATTAGTAGGGGCGATGGTTAACGGCACAACTTCAAAATAGCCAATTCGAAAAGACATTAACTGTCGACTTTATAATTTTCAATAAGTCTTGTTTTGTCAAGAAACCAAGGAAAAGGAAAAAAATGACCTTGTGTCCCAGCCGGCCATTGGAGGAGGAGTTAGGTAAATTCTTTCAATAAAAAATTAGTCGGAGTATATATAGTATCGCTATTAAATATGTAAACCTCTAACAATTTTTATAAAAAGTTCATCTTCTTCAAAATCAAAGAACACCAGGATTATTTCAAGTGAAATATTATATAATGATAAAATGATATCCGTTTGATCGTATAAAGTTCCACCAGAAATAATAAAAGGTTGGTATTTTTGATTTATAAGAAAACTTACCATTTTATACTCGGAGTGTACTTATGCATGAACGACACAAAAATCTCCATCTGAATAAAGTTTTGCTTGCACACGAATGTTTCTTAAATGTTTTAATGTAAACGCAAACTTCTATGTGATCGAAATACTTAAAACTATATAAATTATTTGTATTAAGAATTGCTACTTGAAACTATAATTGTTTATTAAGGCTTATTATTAATTACTTGAAAGCATTTAGATGAGTACAAATAAATGATTATTAACAAATAGAAATAATTACTTGAAATCATCTTCTTTTTTTTTTAGATAGGAATACTTGATATCACATGTCTATGTGGAAAAAAAAACCCTTAAGAAACAACAAAAGTAGTGCAGACCGGGCTCTTTAACCTTGGTATGGCAACCAATCAAGAAAGAAATCTCTGGGTTCAAACCTGTTCAACTCTTCTTAAAAATTGGGCTTGTATCGCATTCTGCTCGTCTGTATGGATTGGGTAAATACACACACACACACACACACACACACATATATATATATATATATAGGGTGTGTTTATGTGTGTGTGTTGACTTTTGACCAATTTGAATTTGAATTCAACGTTTTGAAGAAAAAAAATTATATGCCTCAAGCTTGATCGAAGTATCACAAAACGTTTCAAGGTCAGAATTTTTCAAAGTCTCTTCGAACCGTGTCATATAAAAACGAAAGTAAATCTTTGCATCTTGTGATCTTATAGCATTAATGTAAATTTATTCGATTTATTTTTCCACGAGAAAAATCTCAAGATGAAAGAATGTTTTTTTCAAGACGACATTAACATTGCATCTAAAAATGTTGAGGGACAAAAATAGCAAAAAATAACAAAGAGGGAAAAACGGCAGCGTTATATTTGTTTTTGGTAAAGAAATGATGAAATATGTGAAAGATATAATATAGACTTTGTTTGGTGACAAATACACGCATTAAAAAATCACAAATTGACAAACACATACGTACATAGAATGGAGTACACTCACAAAAACTAGTCAGTTAAACTTAGCAAAGTTTGCCACAAGGCCGAATGTATAGGACACAAAGAGAATCGAACTCAATGATATGTCACCCAGTCAGAATCAAACTCACTAATAATTCTAACTTGCTAACCATTGTAACATGTGATATGCACTAATGATTTGGTCTTAACTAAGCATAGTGAGACACGGTCCAGTTACTCTGAATGCACCGGTTCCCAAAGTTAAGCAGGAAAGAGACTATTCAGTATTAATATGGGTGACCACTTAAGCTGCTATGGATACTGTATGCAACATGAGGCCTGGGCTTTGCAATTAACAGCTAAGTAAAACACCGAATGAGGATTATACCCAGACCAAAAAAAAAAAAGCTTTACGGGAATTGCACAAGAATGCTACGAGCTATTTTGAACAAATTCTAGAAGAAACATGCGACGAAACATCTGCTGTAGGATCACCTACTTCCTATCTCTAAAACCATCCACATAAGATGAACAAAGCATGCAGGACACAGTTGGAGACATAAGTGACATTCTCCTACGGACCCTGTACACAAACGTGCCAGTTTTGGCCGACCAACAAGAACGTACGGACGCAGGATGTAATCTAAAGATCTGCTGGAAGTGATGGATGATAGGGACGAATAGCGAGAGAGAGTCAGGGAAATCCGAGCTAGCAGCGCGACTTGATGACGACAAGTGTAATGATATACGAAACTAACTTGTTTGTATTTACCCACTCCCCCCGCCACACAAGGTCATTTAAGCGAATTAAAGCTTGTTTGAATATAGAGATTTCCTTCTCCTTGACTAGTTGCCTTATTAAAGCTAAAGAGCCCAGTCTGCCATATTATCCATCCATAACTGGGGGTAAGGAAGAATAGATGGATTCATGCCTTTCCCAATGATATTAGCACGAAGTGAAACGCAGTCTCGTCCAGGATTTGAACTCGAGTCACCCACTCAATTTTCTACAGCGTTAATCGTTTGGCAAAATGCGCCTCCGTGAAACTAACTTGTAAGCAAGTTGCTTATTTAGGAAACAGCTTTGGAACAAGACTACAACTGCTGGGAGCTGGCACGTGACCAAGGTATAGCTAGTAGCCGGGGTGGGGAGATCCATTTAGTGTGAGAGGAAGCAAGTACGCTTAGGGAGTGAGTACATACGGGGAGTCAGTATATAAGAGGATGTCGGTAAAAATGGTTTATATGAAAATTAGCACACTATTATTACTTCAAATCATATGCTCAGTCGGAAGCAAATGATTTTCGTTGGGAGAAGAGTCCACCCCTTGATAGTCGGCACTTAGAATTAAACTAACCATCACAAAACAACAATGGTCTGCGAGATTAGCTTACTGAGCACTACTTTTAGCGGGTCTGCTAATACACCCATTCACACACATACACACCCATTCACACACATACACACCCATTTACACACATATACACGTGATAGCGCACGTGAATAGGCATTATAAATTTATCTTCATTATTGTTTATAAAATCATTTAACTCCAAATAAAGCAAAAACAGGTGGGGGGGGAGAGAAAACGTCTAGCCCAGCCTGTGAAGCAACAGGCTCAAAAACGGGAAAGGTGGAGAATTTTATCTTTTCACACAGAATTTCCGAGAAAAATAGATCAGTAAACACTTGATTTTCATGGTTGCTCGGCGAATGGTTAGAAAGAATCGTGACTCGGCCTTTCCGGTATCCAATCAGGAATTTCTGGCCCAAGAATACGCATGCATATACACACACTTACACACTCACTGAGAGCCACATGTTCACTCACATAAATTCCCATATACATATTCATACACACTCACTTTGCTCGCATAGCGATAAACGCGTACACATATACACATATGCAAGAATAAAGAAATAGTTTAGCCTTTACAGAGTTAAAAATTCTATTATACAAAATAATTTTGAATTAATTCTCAGAAAAAAAGAACAGATAAACTTTCATGTGTTTAAATTAGTTTTCTCGATCAGGTATTGATAGCATGATTTATCTTTCTATTAGTAGATATATACATAGATATGAACACATAGATAATAAATAGATGTGAACTAGATAGATAGATAGATAGATAGATAGATATGAACTCAATAATAGTGATAGATCAGACTTTAAATAAGGCTATTAATTTTCCACACTAACTCAGGATGTCGGTTGATGAAATTTTTTGTGTTCGTCGCTATGTTTCGAAATAAAACGAAACACAACCTCGAACACTCCCTCCATTCTCTTTAGACATTATCTTTGAGATACACACGCATATATATATATATATATATATATATATATATATATATATATATATATATATATATATATGTGTGTGTGTGTGTGTGTGTGTGTGTGTGTGTGTTTGTGTGTTTGTGTGAGAAAGAAAGAAAGAAAGAAAGAAAGAGATACCACCACAAAATACCATGATGTGGACGTGTTTGTTTGGTTTACACAAATATATTTATATATATAAATAGAGAGAGAGAGAGAGAGAGAGAGAGAGAGAGCTGATGACTAAACTATCGTCTAAATAGTAGGAAAATGAAAATAACTTGAAATACTATAGATTAAATTTATTCAAAGAAATTTTCCATTGGCTTCAACAACAGACTCCAGACTATTTCGGAATCTCCTATAAGCCTTTCTGGTGGTCTCTTTGTTTAAATTGGTAAATACTGCCGTTATCTTTGCCATCAGTTTATCTTTGGTGTTGCACAGAGTTTTATTGGTTTGTCGTTTCACTGTGCCTTACACATAATAACCAAAGAGGTTTCAATCAGGGGAGTTGGGCGGCCAGATGTTAAGAGGTGATGTGGTCACAGAAATTTTCCAATAGTCAACACTGAGTTTTTCTGCTCGTGTGACAAGGCGCAGATTCCTGTGGCCAACTGTAGAGTCATCCAGCAGCCTCTTTTTCGATCCAGGTCAACACAAACTCTTCCAGACACTTGATGTAGGCCTCTGTGTTGAGTCTGAGACCACGTGGGAAGATTAATAGAGGCATAATATCACCGTCGCTTGTGACCACCTCAAACACAATGATGTAGATTGGGATTTTGGTTTTCATCACTATTCGTATATGTTAAGGAATCAGAGCAAAAACCAACAGTTGTTCTATAACTTCACTATTGGATCCTAGCAGAATTTTTTCTCATCTGAGAAAAATCAAAACACGTCAGTTGGAAGAGTTTATTGAAAAGCTTTGCAAAGAAGTATTTCTTCTTATCCTTCAATGTCCTATTATAAAAATCAGAACCAGATGAACCAGATTGACTTGCTGGGATCGTTGTCAATCATGGTCAGAATCTCACCAAGGAAATCGGAAGTTGTTTTTTTTTATCAGAATGATCAGAGTGAGGGTCCCCGAGCAGCCGTTCTTTTATAATCCCCATTAGGCTCATCCAACTCTTTTCGAATTCTCAGCACTTTTGTCAGATTGACACTCTAACACTGAGAAATCTTCGTAGTGGTGTTTCAGGAGCCAATGTCACACCCCGGACAGCGAGTCGTTTCCAAATTTCTTGAGGAGTGAATAGTGTCATAGTATTGCTTTCCTCACAGACACTGCCAAAATAAATCTACTTTGCTGCACTGTAGACAAAACCTGAAATAAACAAAGCGCATGCACTTGAAATTGTGTCAATTTACCTATCGCACCTTCTGTATATAAACTAGGGTAGTGTAGACACTTAGTCTCTGTATCTACAGTCTTAAGTTAGGTATATATACAGTAATAGTGACAACTCTTTAATTATATGAACAGAGTATATATATATATATATATATACATGCATATATATATGTGTGTGTGTGTGCGTGTGATTGGCACTAGTATTCAGACTAAGATATATGTATTTGCTTATATGTGTACAAGTGGGTACGTGTGACTACATGTATGAGGGTATGTATGTACGTTCGGGTGTATGGTTGTGAGTTGACCATAGGTATGTATATGCGTATGTGTTTATATGTATGTGTCCATATAGAGGCCGAAACATATTTGCGTGGAAACTGCAACTTCAACCCAACCAGTATAAAAGCGCAAATGTTAGATAAAAGTGGATCCACAATTTAAAAAATTTTATCATTGCGCCGTTTAGGGTCTCTAGGAGACGCACAGTCTGGCGGCGTTTCGATGTCCAGCCTATAGCTTGCCGAAAATCCGTAGATAGGAGTGTTTGCCTCTAAATATATACAGGAGGGTCAATCGAGAGGAAAAACCGAATAAACACGAACAGTACAATCAGAAGAATAGAAGGAAACAAACGCAGAGGGTCACAGCCAAAGAGACATGAAGGGGGTGGCGTCAAGGACGAAAATCTATAGCAGTCAGCTTTAATTTTGAAAGGGGATTTCGTTGTGAAGTGTTTCACAAACCTCACCCTGTCTTTAAACGACATCTATTCAGCTTTTTGCTTTCGCCTTGTTCTTTCTTTCTGGAACTGTCTCCGACTCATACAGGGAATATTGTCCTCTTTTTCCAGAAGAATCCCAGGCGCTTTTCATTGGTTGCTGCCTTCAATTGATCCAATGTTACTCAGTATTTGTTCAAATCAATCGTTTTCTTATCGAAACAATTTTCCCAAAAGAGGATCTTCTTTAAATCTTTACAATTATATGTTTATTTGATTTCTTTCTTTCTTTAATGACATATCAACCTTTAATGTATTTGTTTCGATCAAAACCGACTAGTTTTACGGATTGTATTGGTTCATTTAATTTTTCACGTGTTCACTTGCTTTATTGTATATAAAATATGAATTTACCCAACCTCCCTGCTACGGACAGGATGTGACACAGGGTCAATTTTCATACAGAGTACTGCTGATTTAAATTCACTGTTTTCCTTTTGATAAACAAACTTCCTTGAGAATTCAGTCTGCCTTATTATTTAACCGTCACGAGGGAGAGAAAAACTAAATTTGTACCTTTTCTAACACAGTTAGTGTGAAGAGAAACATAAACAGCCAGTTTTCATTTAACCGTTACGTGATAACCGTTACGCTAAGCGCACTTCGTTAATTATTGTAAAGTGACCTCTGTTCATGACTGGTTATGATTTGTTTAATAATATTTTTGTTTGCTCTTTGTTTGTTGCTTTTTTTATACTTTGTAAACAAGCTGGGGCAAATGATTTCCATTGCTAAATTTGAATATTTTCAGTGCGTAAGTACTCCCACTTAAATATATTGTTGATTATTCTGATTGGTCAATTAGGTCATGTCAAACCGTCCGGGGTTATTTTAAAGAGTGTTTTTTAAAGAGTTTTTTAGAGAGCTTTTTTGTTGCTTTTTTTTTTTTTTTTGGCTTTTTATAACATAACAAAATTACGTAAACGCAGAGTTGGATAAAACTGAGTGGCTGATGAATTTCAAAAACAGTACGCTATCAACGGAAATAGAATATTATCAAGAAAATATGGAATATTAAAAAAAATAAATAAATAAAGGCATTTCAAAACATTGTCATTATTTTGAAAATTAATTCTATTGATTCTAGGGTATTTTTTTTTTTTTGTTTTTATATGTAGGGCTTCTAGGATTTGTAGTCTTAGCTTATACATACACTCTTTACACATGCAAGCAACCTGTGATGATGGCCTATGAAAGGTCCGAAAGCGCTCGGGACAATTTTGCTAAATTCACCCACCAATTCCAACCGGAAACCAAGACACCTATCAGAAAACGTGAAAGGATCGCAATAAAATTATATAGACAAATTGTGTCTATCATTTAATCAAACATGCTTAAATGAAAGACTGCTGCACACACACACACACACACACACACACATATATATATATATATATATATATATATATATATATATATATATATATATATATATATATATTCTTCTGAAGTTGTGTATTCATTAGTTAATTTCAACTTCTTTACCAGACAATGGAACATTATCCTACGAGAAATTCACCAACTATTTTTGACACTTTTTAATAATATACAGTATCTTTTTTATATATTGCACAGGATTTACCTCATTTTTCTAGGACTCACCTTATGTTCGCGGCAGGTGCGTTACAGTTGATCACCTCGTTCCAGATCTTCCCACGAGGCAGTACCCTCTTAGCAGGACTAAGTTTATTGCTTAGCGCTTGAGGCGCCCCCAAAGTGGAACACTGAGGGCACCTAGACTGTTTTGTGACCACCACACCTGAGTCTTGATTTGTGCGCGACCCCACTCCCACTTTAAAAGGACCTTGAGTCAAATCGGACTTGATGGGAAGTTGGATAAATCTATATTACACAAAATTTCTTTTTCCATTTGAATTGAATTTCTTAAACAAAACAAATGCTTAAAATAGCAAAGATGTTGCTTATTTTCTTCCATCTTCAATTTTTTTAAAACTGATTGATTATAACATGTCAACCCGTCTGGGGTTATTTTATGCCTAATATAACAGCTGTCACAATACAATCGAAAGCGATCTCCTTTAGTTAAAACTAATCGATTCCCAAAGCCATTAAACGACAAAAAAGCCGAAGTAAGTTAAGGCGTTCCAATATTTTTCACTCTCCCTCCGGTATCTGGTGATTGCTGTTGGAGATCAAGTAACTGCAAATATTCTCAAATTGCTAACACTTTCTACTTCTGTATTCTTGTCAATTTTAATACTTTCTGAAATTGTTCCTCACAAGAAATAACTTGAGAAATCGTTGCTAATGTAATAACATAATTTTGTTAGATAGGCGGTGTTTGTGGAGTAATGGTTATCGTCGTAGGAAACGACCACAGCTAACCAAATTCAAATCCTAGTGGAGACTGTTTGCATTTCACATATCACTAATACACTAGGGAAAGATATGAATCCTACTATTCTCCCGCCAGCTCTGAATAAATTGTAGAGCAGACTGGGCTCTTTAACCTTGATATGGCTACCAGTCTAGGAGAAAGAAAACTTTGAATTCAAACCTGTTAAACTCCACTTAAGAAATTAACCTTGTGTTGCATTCTGGACTTGAGAGACAGAGGTTGGGTAAATATATTTAATTGTATTGCAATATCTCTTATTCAACAATGCTCATCTTCTATCTTTGTCACTTTCTGTCACTAGCTGCCGTCTCTTTTTTCGCCATATTATTTGTCCGTTCGTCGGCTTCTCATCATGTTTCATTGAAACAAGTTCTTTCTGAGATGATGAACTAGAAGACCACATTTTTATGGGCATATAACTTTATTTCTTCGACAACAATTTTCACATATTACCGACAGGACACGTGTCCGGAGCCAGAGATGAAAAACTAGATCCAACATTTTGAGGGTATAACAACTGACTCAATGAGATTTGAAGCTATCTTCTAACTTTCTGGAATCATTCGATCTCATGACCGAGAGATCATACAGTCTCAGCCAAGTTTTCAAATGATCACAGGGTCATCACCAATCGATTATACTAGGTGACATCTAAACGGCTAGAAGCTTTTTAAACATCTATACTACACGCCAATGATGGATATCGTTTGTCTTTTAAAGATTTTATAGTCGTTGATATAACAATATATAATGTAAAGAACAAATTCTGTAGGCAAATTATCGCTGACTCTGAACCCAATACATTCCCGGGGATATACCCTACTAAACAAAGAATGCCACCAAGTGCTTTTAAATACAGTTAATTTCTTTTCTTTTCTTTTTTATGGGTTTTATACCTGACGGCGACTGAAGAATTGAGCCGTTGAAATTTTGTTTTAACATCAAAAGGAAAATAAGTTCAATTGTCCTAACAACATTTAGAATCATTACGACTTTTAAATTAATGGACAACATATCCTTTTATTTGTTGGAGTTTAGTTTATCGTCTGGTTATATTGCGTGAATCATAATGGAATATATATTGATGCCCAAGATGTTTTTGTCTTTTTTTGTTGAATCAGCGGGATTGTATTGTTTTCAAGAGTTCTCTACCCTGAATATGAATTGTTATAAGATTAAAGCGTCGTCATTTCTTCTGACTCTGACTCCCCAATAGTTTGCTGTTCAGAACAGTCTCGAGTGTTTACCACGGAAACTGGACCATCTAAGATAATTCTCAAAAGAAATTGTCCCCGGAGGAAACACTTTACTCAAAGTAGTAAAAAGAATAAAACAGAAAGGAAGTTGTTATTTTGACTGGTATTTCTCTGTTTATACCAACATTAAAACATCGTATGAGAGAAAAGAAGAAAAAAAAGAAAAATAAATTTACCAAAACTTTTTAATGGGATATTATAATTTTATGATTTACACAAAACCAGTGTCCTAATTTTTAAAATTATTATTCGTATAATGTTTTAGTAGATTAGTTTTCTGATTTCATTCACGTAAACGTTTCTTGCCACTTCTTCCAAGATAGAGTGTTAGCGTTCGCAAAAGCTAAGTTTTTCACATATACCTCTGTAGCACTATTTTATCAATTGAAAATAATGTCAACGTACGCATAGGTAAAGCATGGACTGTTATTGAAAGGTTATCGATCACCTGGAAAGATGATTACTCTTATAAGATAAACTAGGAATGGTTTCAAACCGTAACATGTCAGTACTAATGTATGGCTACACCACTTGAATGTTAACAAAACGTTTGGAGAAAAGGCTACTTGAAAACAACATAAGGATTCTGTGTGTAGTTTTACATAAATCCTGGGATCAGCCGCCCCAATAAAACGATTGCTGTGACTTACCTCCCATCTCGCAAACCATCCAAGTAAAGATGGGCAAATACACTCTGGACACGGTTGGTGAAGTAAGAACGGGGTCATAAAAACATTCTCGACTGTTCTTCTACGTATAGACACATCTCAATGTGGGTGGACCATTGGACTGCTCTATGCAGACATTGGGTGACGTCTAGATCACTTAAAAAAAGAGATGACCAGTAGTGACGGTTGGCGAGAAAGAGCCAAGGGAATCCGTGCTGTTAGCACACCTTGATGATGATGATGATGATGATGATTCTTTTTTTATTTTGTTGTTTTAACAGTTTTTTACAAGACATAATACTTGGCTATGATTAACAAGACAAGAAATCGCGTTTACGCAGATACTTATTGTCCATAGTTTTATGATTGATTTTAATGGCATGTCGACCCCTTGAGATTTATTTTATGCCAAGAGGTTAGGGAAGTGCGTTCCTTGTAAATTTATACTTACATTTTTTAGGAGTTGTTTCTGAAGAGGATTTTTGCTCAGTTTTATGGTTTCAAGTATTCCTATTTAATACTAAAAATATGGTTTCAGGTAATTATTTTTATTTAATAATAATCTGTTTGCACGCAGTTACATGGCTTCAAGTAACTAATAATATCCTTAGTAAACAATGATGGTTTTAAATAACTATTTTCTATACCAATCCAGTCGGCTTGGGCTGTAGAATACACCGACTGCATCTCTGCAGAAGGATTAGATCTTCCACAGTGAATGTCCTAGTATGATATTAAACCACCTGACGGTTAGGATCCAGTCCTGGAGCTTTGGGAAATGTGGAAAACCCCTACAATGCCATTACTCCTAGGCCCACTCTGACTCGGAGTGGAAGTATCTGTTAGGATCTCATCTATGAGTCAAATAGAACTTTTTAACCATTCAACAGTGTGCAAACAAATGACTGGTGTTGAATTGAATTGTTAATGTTAGATAGCAATAATCAAAACTACATAACTGTGTGCAAACAAATAATTAATTCTAAATAAAATTACTCGTGTTACTTAGGAACACTTGAAACCATTTAACTAATATCAAGTAAAATAATTAGTGTTAGATTGCAATACTTGAAAGCAATAACCTGTGTGCAAATAAATGAGCTTGTCTAGAATGTTACCAAAAAATATGCGTTTTCAAATCATATATATTTGATATATATACTTACATATGTGTGTGTGTGAGAGAGAGAGAGAGAGAGAGAGAGAGAGAGAGAGAACAGAATTTAACATTAAATAAGCTCCAAGGATTGATATACTACAAAACCCGACCAACCAAACTAATTCAAAATATCTATACCGGCTCATTGACATAGTGGGTAGAGTGTTCGCCAATGGTCCGGGAGACCTGGGTTCAATCCCAGGTCACGTCCTACCAAAGACTTTAAAAATGGTACTTGATACCTCCTTTCTTAACACTCAGCAATTAAGGTACGTATCAAGGGTAAAGTGGAGCAATCCAAGCAAAGGAGTTGCGCACCTCGGTGTTGTAGCTATTGAAAAGGGAGCCTTCTCGTTGCCCTCAACCACAGTCGCCAACTATATATACTACTATATAATGATTTCCTATTGAAGACAGATAATTTTTAAATAGATCTACTCGACCATTTGATAGAACTCCAACAGACCACGAGGGATCAGAGTGGACCTAGGAGTGATGGCAATGAATGGGGTACTCCACACTCCCCTGATCTCCAGGATAAAAGCCTCACCATCAGATGCAGTTTAGTGTCATATCCAGGACGCCCCATTTTTTGGGGGAAAGTCAGCCCCCCTCCAGGGGATACAGTTAGTGTATCTTAAGCCCATACGACAGAACGTTACTCCAATACAAGAAAAGAAATCTTCAAATTTTAACTTTGAAGTTTAATTATATTGTGTTACAAGGGCTGAAGTATGGGGACACAGTGACAATCAAATACATCAGTACTTGTCTGTTACCGTAGTTAGCTAACCATTAAACTACTCGAGATGCTCTTAAAAATAGTATAGCTTTTCCATTTGACACAAAGTTATAAGTACGAGGCACCCGGTGAGAAGCAAAAACTATGCAGGCGTGCGTAACGTAATGATCATCGTTGTAGGAAATGGAATCAGCAACTCAATTTCAAGTCCTGTACATTTTACATCTCGCTAAAGCCCTTGAGAAAGGCATGAATCCATCTAGTCTTCCTCTGTTATTATTAAACAGGACACAATGGGTTCCTTAGCCTTAGTTTTTTAAAAAATGTCTAAAGGTTGGGTTTGATTTGGTTTGGCTTTATGGTATATGAACTCTTATGGGTTATTTAAGGCCAAATCCTTTTTTATACACACACACACACACACACACACACACACACACACCACATACATACATGCATATATATATATATATATATATATATGATCTGTAAGCAAATTGTTTGTAAGTAACTTTATTTTTAAATGAGCCAGAGCTCATTTGTTTGCACTAAGTAAAATAGTTTCAATTATTGCGATCTCACACTGATAATTCCATTTGCATTCAGCTAACTGGTTTCAAATATTGTTATCCAACATTAATAATTATATTCAATATTGATAAAAGTTCTGTTTGACCCAAAGATGGGACCCAAACAAGTTCTACCGCTCCGAGTCAGAGTGGGCCAAGGAGATATAACTTAAAAATTGACCTTGTGTCCCATCCTGCCGGTGCGGAGAAGCTGGTAAATTATACACATTTATGACAATCATTAACATTTCAACATGAAAACATTTTCATCATTATCAAGGCGTTCAAACAACACTTATACTTTTAAATCTCTCTCTCTCTCTCTCTCTCTCTCCGTGTATATCTGCCATCGCAATTGACAAGTCCTTTAAACAGCACCCAGTGTTAGCACATAGCTGATGAATTTAACACTGATGTGTCCATCTATAAGAGTCCATTGGAAAACGCTGCTCATCAGTTCATCTTTACCCGACGAACAGTTCTCAGTATGTCTTGGTCTCCTCTTTGGGATGGTTTGCGAGATCGGAAGTAAGTGGCTGAACAGCTGCTGTTGTGTAGGATGCTGCTTCTAGGATTTGTTTAAAACAGAACACTGAATTCTTGTGTAGTTCTCATCTAGTTTTTTTCTTACGGCGCTTCGTAAAAGTTCAAATGGTTCAACCATACAGTAGTACTGACACGGCTATAACTTGAAAGAATTACCAGTTTTCTTTATCAGAAATATCATAGTTTCATACAGTCATTAACCTGCCAATAGCTGTTCATGCTTTACCTACGCGAATATTGACATGGCTTTCAGTAGATGAGATATTACTACCGAGGTATATGAACTGGTCTTGTAATTTCAGAGTCTTGAACCGTGCCAAGGCAACTCCGTTTCTCTGTACTAAGAATTGATAGGAAAATATTTATTACCGATTGCTGAAACCGGAAAAGAAAACATTACGGACCAAGCGATCATGAATCGCCAACGAGAAATTGCGCAAACAACGTCCCCTCCCATACGTGCCATGTTCCGGCTATTATTTTTCTCCAAGAATGAAACTAATCAAGTACTGAATCGTTATTTTATAAGGAAATACACTCTTTGCCTGGAATTTGTGTTGCAAAAACTTTCATGACTGAATTATTATGCTATGAATTTATATGATTGAAAAATGTTATTTTAATGCAGGAAAATGTTGAATAAACCAGATACACAATAGCTGCCACCTTTTTTCGATATTATAACTAAATTTCTTTCGTCACAAGATGATGTGAACAAAGCATTGAAACATATTGATTTCTGTAATGTACAAAGACATATTTGAAATTAAAATCATTGTAAAAGTTTAAAATTATTATTTCAAAAATTATTATAAAGTTATTATAATTATAATTAGATTATTATGACAAAATTATTTTTAAAAATCATTATTAAAAAATAAAATTAAATATAATTCAGACGATACAACATCCCTCATCAAATTCCCTAATGATGGTTTAATATAAAAAAAAAATAGGCTAATAATTCAATTCTGGCTAATATCATCAGCTGAAAGCTTTTTATTTCATATATATATATATATATATATATATATATATATAAGGTATATGAAAAAAAGGTATTATTGTAGAATTATTTGCCAAGATTATTAGTTTCTCACCAATGTGATTATAGAACGGAATGGTAGCCACGTGATTGATATCCCTATTATGTAAGACATGATGGAAAGAGTGATCTAGTTTATGTTTAAACTGAATGGTTATTTACGTGGTTGTATTGTTATAATTTTCTGATTTATTAATTCACTAACTCTATTAGACTTAATTCATCATTTCCGGTGTTTTTATTTATTTTTTATTTATTTACTCATTAGAGTTTTTGACATCAGCGTTAGCTGATGGTCTTTCACTTGAGATTGAGTGACAGCAAGTCTCCTCAAGTTTCCAGTACTCTTCTCAGTATCCTGGTCGTTTTCAATAATGCTGTTGTTTGGATGGTCTCCACTCGGCCGCCAACTTCCATATCCTCCAGGCCCTTTAATAATCTTTTAGTTACCGTGCCAAACGCACCAATCACAATTGGTCTAATTGTCACTTTCATGTTCCATAGTTTTTTCAATCCCCCTAGCAAGGTCGAGGTGCTTATCCTTTTTTCAGATTCTTTCAGTTTTATTCTGTGATCAGCCGGGACAGCAAAGTTGACTATTTTGCAGATTTTCTTTTTTTGTTGATTATTATTATTATTATTATTATTATTATTATTATTATTATTATTATTATTATTATTATCGTTCTTGTTATTGTTATACTCCTAGCGAGTTTGTATCACAAGTTGATCGTCTTTCATTGGAGTCTCTGTGACAACAAGTTTCCTCATCCTTCTAGGACCTTTTTACTGGAGTCTCTGTGACAACAAGTTTCCTCATTTTTCTAGGACCCTTTTCATTATTCTGACCGATCTCAACAACGCAGTAGTTTGGATGGTCTCGATTCGTCTTCCAATTTCCAACACTTCCAACCTCTTTTCCAAGCCCCTGGAGTCGTTTCAAGCGCGCCAATTACAATTGGTAACACCGTTATTCTCTACTGCATTTTGAGTTCTCAAACAAGAAGTACTTCTCTCTTTTCGTTTTCTTTTGATTTTTACTCTGTAGTCCACAGGGACAATATGGAAAGGTTTTTTATAAATACATTTTCTGTTAGATGAGTTATCTTATAGTGTTGATGATTTTAGTTATTAAAAATGTTCAATATATTGGTACCGGTGTTAAATGATATCTCATTTAAGTTTGGTTTTGGGTTTGTTTGTTTTATGCATATTGCTTCTAGGATTCGTAATCGTTTTTTTTTATATATATAATTATTGTATTATCTTCGAGGATCTTCCTTACATCGGAATATGTAAGTTGGTCAGTACTATTGTGTTTAATATTTAAATGTTGTTTTATGGTGCTATTTTCAGAAAGGTGATTCATGAGGCGAGAAGATTGTGTTGTGGTTGTATGACCAATATGGATGTTATTTTGTTTTTCGGGAGGCTTTCTCGAAATAGACATATAAATTTATAAACTACATTGGTTTGATTCAGGAATGTTTTAGCAGAGTTGGTGTTATTTTTAACTATGTGGTTTGATGCTTTTAATTTAGTGTAGTAGATGATATGTTTTATTTGTTTTTGCTTTTCAATAGGTTTAATGTGTCTTTTTATAATGTTGATTATTGCTTGTTTAACAACCCGGACATTACCACCCTTACTGGCGTCAAGACCAATATTTACATTATATCAAACTGTCAACTAAAACAACATGACCCCTGATGACGACCAAAAGTATGAAAAGTATGGTCGAAAGCGCTTTGGGCAGAAGATATGGGACAATTTCTTTATCACCTGAATCCCGACACAAGAAAAATAACAAGAACACTTGAAAATTTACAATCAAAATAATAAACAGTGTTCCATCGTCTCTGATAAAACTTGCCTTTATATATATATATATATATATATATGTGTGTGTGTGTGTGTGTGTGTGTGTGTGTGTGTGTGTGTGTGTGTGTGTAATTTCAAAGAATGAACTAAAAACTCAATTTGAATGAAAAATCATAGAAAGAGCGCACACATGCAATGGGGGGGGGGTAAGAATTCTGTAGATTGTGTTTAGAGGGGAGATTGTGCATATTAGGGTGCTCAGAACAAAAATATTTTGTTTGGTTGGGTTTTATAGCATATCAACCCTTGTAGGTTATGCCAAATTCTCTTTATACATATATATCAAGTATATATAATTTGTAAATACATTTTGTTGATAACATTTTTAAACGAGTTGAGCTCATTTGTTTGCACACAGTTAAATGGCTTCAAGTATTGCTATGTAACAGTAACAACTTGATTTAACATCAGTCATTTATTTGTACACATTCAAATATGATTTTGAAGTTATCTTATTTTGTTGAGTTAGAACTAACTTTTTTGCACACAAGTATTGCTATTCTTTGTACATAGCTACGTGTTTTCAATTATTGCTATCAAACACTAATTATTTTATTCAATATCAATCATTTGTTTGCACACAGTGAAGTGGTTACAAGTATTGCTATTTAACACTAATTATTCTGTTGAACACTATTCATTCATTTGCACATTGTCAAGCCTATGTATTACAAATATTACTCATTTGTTTACATACTGTCAAATTGTTCCAAGTATTCCTCTTTAACGCTAACAATTCAATTAAACATCAGTCATTTGTTTACACACAGTTAAATGATCAAACAGTTCTATTTTTAACAATTCAATTTAGTATAAGTGATTTGTTTACACGTAGTTACGAGAAATGCTGAAACAGTTCTATTTAACCCATAGATAGCATCCTATCAGGTGCTACCACTCTGGGTCGAACTGGACCTGGGAGTAATGGCAATGAAGGAGTACTCCACATTCCTCACAGCTCCAGGATTAGAGCCTCACCATCAGGTGTTTTAATGTCTTATCCAGGACACTCGTTTGAGGGTGGTCTTACTCCTCTACAGAGATGCAGTCGGTGAACAAAATAAGTTACTGAATAAACGATCAGATTTGGTGTCTCAATAAAGACATGAAACAGAATATCACTTTTCAAAACAACCGAATGAATAGTTTAAATCAGGTTATAAATATTCAAGATAGTTCGAATTTAACAAGGAAAAAATGTTTATCGCATGACTAATTTAGATTTAGTGACATATTTTAACAAGTGACTATCGTTTTGAAATATATTTGCCAAATGGCTGTTTACGTCACGTGACAAACAGTAAAATATTTCAACAAGAATATTTATGCATGGAAATCATTACTTCCTTTACTCTGTTTTGCTGCCAAATTGAAGCGCAATATTCATGAAACCCCCTCAAACGGAAAACGTTTAGAGTTTTGATATTTAATGCCCATTGTATAGATGTATGATAATCATTCCATAAATAAGGTGAAATTTTACCGTGGGAGTGGACAAGAGGAAGCAGTATTTACAGTTGCACCTTTTTTCAAGAAATTTAGTTGTGATGACTGTTTTACCAGAAGAATGTTAGCATGACTTTCTTTACCTAAAAATCTGATTTTTTTTTCTCTGGTTTTGTTCTTTTCTTTGATGATAAAGTTTGATTTTTTTCATTCAAAATTTTGGCTTTTATTTTTACACGCTTTCCTTTTTCCTTTTTCTTTTGCTAACGTGTAGTTAAAAAAAAAGGTCATATTCAATCAAAGTTCTTCAAGATATATCATCTAAGGTTTCATAAGTATGAAAGAAAAATTTAAGAAATATTGCAACATAGATGTAAATAAAAATTATTGTTTTATTATTTAAATAAATCAATCAATTATTTGCATAAGCAAAAACTCACAAATCAGTGTTGCCTGTGTAAAAATAAAAACGAAATAAAACTGAAAACAATAAAAAAAAAGCCGAAATCCAATAAAACACTTTAAAAATATATTCTTCATAAAAAAAAACAATTGCTGGAGATTCCATTGGAAAACAAACATCCACTCCTGTATTTTTTGTTGTTGTTTATTTCTTTTCACCCCTCTTAAGTAAGGTAATTGGGAAAAGTGTGAGTTAAATTGTATCACTAGTGTTCTTTTACAAGAATGACTTTGGCATTAAATAACCCACGAAGGTTGATATGCCATTAAACAAAGAAACCAAACCAACCGAATAAGATATGTAAAAGTTCAATGAGTAAAATGAAACGCTTGTTTATTTGTTTTTCCATAGAACATATCACAAAAATATTATATTATAAAATTGAAAGGAAGAGTAACATTTCGCATTATTTTTAGTTAAATAAGTAAAAAAAAAAAAGAATAATAATAAACAGCTTTCATTTCTCCGGGGAATTAGTTTGAAATTTATAAAAAAATCCAATCGAGTCAAATTCGTGCAATGCGTAAATAAATAAAATAAATAATCAAAATTAATTAGGAGTGTGAATAACACGCGAAAAATGAATATTCAGTTTAAGTTATAAATAATTTTGTCACATAATGTTAATCTCTTCTTTTGACTTTTTCTAAAGTGTAATTTAGATCATTAAAACCTTTGATTTCCACATCCGAACTTTGAAAGATGCTAAATTGCCATGTCCAAACCTTTCAGTATCATCCCAAGTTTGTACAGACGCAGAGATCTTTTATTTTTTCAGATCGGGATATGGGATATGGCAATTTAACTGGTTCGTTATATTCAATGGCATATCAACTAGTGTGGGTTATTTAATGCTAAATCCTGAATATAGATAAGATTTTTTAATTATTAATTTGGATGTAACAATTTTTAAACTAGGCAGAGCTCATTTGTTTGCACACAAATACATGGTTTCAAGTAATAATAATTTAGAATATTTAGAATATTCCACGGTTGAGATGTAGAAATTTAAAGTTTGTAAAGCTTTGAATCTGCCAGTCATTTTTGATAAATGTATTGTATTAATTTAATTGCAATATTCGAACCATCTTAAAATGGTCAGAAAATGATGTGTAACAGATTGTCGTGACAATTAAGAAAACAACGTTCTGGTATTTCTTCATATTCTATAAAATACAGGCAAATAATGTGTATTTAAGCATATAAATATGATAAGATACTGTGCAATAAATGTTTTGAATAGTATTAAAACTATTGTTTCTTTGAGTTTCAATTCATTATTTTCACCTAAAATGCTTTTTTGTTTAGTTTTTTATTCATTTATTTATTTCCTCAATTAATAAGTATTTTTGTAAAAGTTTAAATCATTTTTTATTGATTTACAGTTATAATATTATCTTGCTTTCCGATCAAAAATAAATAATAATTGATTCTTAGTAATAGGTAAAGTTACTAATTAGCTTATTATTAGATATGACTCGCATTTCCCTTGATCAAAAACTTTCTCCTAAATGTAGGTTAGTGGTACGTTAAGTCACTACATGGTCGCCTTCAGTCAGAGATCCAAGCGGAATGATTCACAGGCCTGTTCATGTGAATGGCCTGGATTGCTAAACAATACTCAGAAATTAAAGAAAAGTTTACTGACAGAAAGAATTAACCAGCTAAATTTACATTTTCAGAGAAACGATCGAGAGAAGTAAAGCTATTTCTGTAGTTGCCATGGTAATATTCATGTTAATTTTTATTTATACCTATGTAATCAGATACTTTCTTATCTGAATTGGGGATTAACTTACTCTGTCTTTTTTTGTTCAGGCATAAACTTGAAAGAGAACAAACACGAGTCAATTTAATGTTTCAGACATGTTCACTGCATATCATACGGGTACTGTTTGATTGATGCAAAAGTTCTAAGCACTATTTTAGCACATAGGAAATCTTAAAAGTGTCTTTGAAGGTTATCCGTCTCTTTATTGTTGTGGTACGTCATTTACCAAACTAAAGAAATATTCAGAAGAAATAAAAATTAACTATTCACAAAAACGAACAATAACCAGCGTTTCCACACAAAACTTTTCTCGCCAGAGTTACGGGATTTTTTAAAAGAATCAAAAATGAAGAAAATCGTGTTTAGTTTCAGTCTAATGAATAATAAATTCTATTCTGTGTTTAAAGGCATTTAAAATGAATTCTTTCTGACGAATATTTTGAATCTGGATAAATTTATACCACATAACAAGATAGTGAGCAGTTGGTTTGTTTAAACGACGCCTTATAACAAAGAAGACTTTTTTTCTATGTAACATTCTATTCAGAGATAAGAGACATTTAAAAATGAATTATTCGTTAGAAATTGTTGGAATCTGAACAAACGGTTACCACATAGCACTACTGTGAGCGATTAATCCGTTTGAATGAGGTTTTAGAACAAAGAAGACCTTTTTACAAAGTAACATTTTTATAATTTGCTTTGAGACTTTCAAAAGGAATTCTTCCCGACAAATTACTGCAATCTCGACAAACAACTTGGTTTGGTTTGGTTTGGTTTGGTTTTATGTTATATCAACTATTGTAGGTCATTTAATGCCAAATCCTTTTAATTCATATATACTAAATATATGATTTCATATTTTGTAGATAACATTATAAAACGAATCTGAGCTCATTTTTTTCACACAGTTAAATGGTTTCACTTATTTCTATTTAATAAGAATAATTCTATTTACTATTAAATTGTTTGCACGCTGTTAAATTGTTCCAAGTATTGTTATGTATCACTAACAATTCAATTAAACCTCAGTTATTTGTTTCCTCACAATTAAACGATCAAACAGTTCTATCAAAACAATTCAGTTAAGCACAAGTACACAGTTTTTTATTTACACATAGTTAAATGATCAAACAATTCTATTTCCAACAATTCCGTTTTACATAAGTACACAGTTTAAATGTCTGACAATTTTATTTGACCCGTTAATAGGATCCTATCAGGTGCTAACACTCCGAACCAGTGTGGACCTGGGAGCAATGTCAATGAAGGGGTACTCCACATTCTCCAAAGCTCCAGCATTACTGGAGCCTTACCGTCAGATTGTTTAGTGTCATATCAATGACATTCATTGGGTGAGTCTTCCCTTTTTTGCAGAGATGCAGTCGGTGTATTCGACAGCCTCAGCCGACAGGGACACTCATTCGGGTTTTTTTGGGGGGGGGTGTTTTTGTGGGTTTTTTCTGTTTGTTCTTATGTTGTCATTGCTGTTATTATAATAAGTCTTTCTTAGCTCTTTTTACTGTATTCCTCGACACTTTGCATCGGTGCATCAACGCAATCCTCAAAATGCAGGCGAGTCGTCTTTCTCCTTCTTTTCTTGATACAGTCTGTTCATCATATAGATTTGGTGAAAGGCTTTGTGTCTGGACATCAATTTCTTTGATCTTTGGTCCATTTGTCGTAGTTCCTTCTCTGTCCATTGTGAGAAAGGCCCTGAGAATATTACCACGGGAACTGTCAAAGTATTAATTCCTTTGATGAGATTTCTGCTGCAGAACTTGATTTCGAGGAGTTTTCTGGTACTTTTGAGGTACTCTTTTCTTACTTTTTCCTTCCCCACAGTTTGTTTGATAGTTTCTGTTTCCAATATTCCCAAATAATTTTCTTTTTCCTTAAGTGTTCTGATACTTTTTCTAGTTTGGTAGTTCTATTCCTTTCTTTGTTTCTCTTTTCCCCATCATCCTCATAAGCTTGATACATTTTCAAAGTTATTGAACAAATCCTGGAAGCAACATCCCACAAAACAACAGCCATACTGCCACCTACCTCCCATCTTAAATTAAGACAAACAAGACATACGAGAGACTGTTGGAGATATAAGGATACACTAATTTGCAACGTTCTCCTATGGACCCTTTCACATGGACGTGCAAGTCTTATACGATCAACTAGAACTTATCTGAAACATTTCATGTATTTGTACTCTCATTTGTTAAAGACTTTAGATTTTCATATTTGCTAAAGATTATTTTCCTACAGTAAATTCCATTTTTTTAACTTTCGGTGGCTTTCGTGATGAAGGCTATGACTTTATTCGATTTGTCTGACCCGAAGTGGTAACAGCTGTTAGGGACATATCTATCGGTCTAATAGATCTGGGAAGTGTAGCGTACCTCATCATCACCATTACTCTCAGATCCATTCTCACCCAGAGTGGAAATGCCTGTTAGAATCCTCTCAATAGGTCAAATAGATCTGGGGAGTGTAGAGGACCTCATCATTGCCATTACCCTCAGGTCAATTCTCACCCAGAGTGGTAATATCTGTAAGAGTCCTCTGTATAGATCGAATACTTCTGGGTAGTGTAGAGCACCTCATCATTGCTATTACTCTCAGGTCCACTCTCCAACAGAGTCGTAATTACTGTTAGAGTCCTCTCTATAGGTCAAATAGATCTGGGAGAGTAGAGTACCTCATCATTGCCATTACTCTCAGGTCCATTATAAACCAGATTGGTAATACCTGTTAGAGTCCATCTATGGCTCAAATAGATCTAGGGAGTGTAGAGTACCTTCTCATTGCTATTACTCTCATGTCCATTTTCCCTCAGAGCGGTGCTACCTGTCAGAGACGTCTCCATAGGTTAAATAGTTCTGGGGAGTGTAGAATACACATCATTGCCATTACTATCAGGTCCATTATCACCCAGAATGGAAATACCGGTTAGAGTCCTTTCTATGGACCAAAGAGATCTGGGCAGAGCAGCGTACCTCATCATTGCCATTACTGTCAGTTCCATTCTCATCTAGAGTGGTAAACCTCTCTCAGGGTCAAATAGATCTAGGGATTAAAGAACACCCCATCATTGCCATAACTATCAGGTGATTCTCCCCCAGAGCAGTAATACCTGTTAGAGTCCATGTAAGGATCAAATAGATCTGGATAGTGTAGAGTACCTTATCATTGCCATTATTCTTAGGTCCATTCTCATTCATAGTTGTAATTCCTGTTAGATTCTTCTGTATGGGTCAAATAGATCTGGGGATAGAAGAGTCTCTCATCATTGCAATGACACTCAGGTTCATTCTCCTCAAGAGCAGTAATACATGTTAGAGGCCATCTATGGAACAAATAGATCTGGAGAGGGTAGAGTATCTCATCATAGACATTGTTCTCAGATGCATACTCACCCAGAGTGGTGCTACAGGTTAGAGTCCTGTTTTTAAGTCAAAGAGATCTAGGGTGTGTAGAATACCTCATCATTGCTGTTACTCTCAGATTCATTCTCCCACCGTGGTAATACCTGTTAGAGTCCTCTGTATGGGTTAAATAGATCTGGAGAGGGTAAAGTACCTCATCATTGCCATTACCCTCAGGTCCATTCTCACCCAGAGAGGCAATACTTGTTAGCATCCTATCTATGGGTCAAATAGATCTGGGGAGGGTTGAGTACCTCATCATTGCCATTACTCTCAAGTCCCTTCTCACCCAGAGAGGTAATACCTGTTAGAGTCCTCTCTATGGGTCAAATTGGTGTTTAAATGATAATTCCTTTTCAATTGGAACATGTGGCAAAAAAGACATTTAAGAAACAACAGCACCAAAAATGTGAATACTATGGACGCGATTCCCTATCCTCTTGGATTTAAATATTGCTCGATGATTTGTACCGCAGTTAAAATCTATCAGTTAAAACAATTACAACCGAGTAACGAGTTCTACTCTCACAAAGAGCCCTATACTAATGACCTTGTTCCAAACTACTCTTAACAGGCACTTTGTCTTGATGAAAGGATGATCAAATTTGTATTTACCAAACTCCCTTGCCACGGGTAGGATGTGACATTTTTAAGCGAATTAAAGCCAGAGCTGAAAGACGAACAAATGGGTTCATGCCTTTCCCGACGTCCTTAGCACCGAATGAGACACAAACAGCTTTGAGAATGATTTGAACACGGGTTACCGATTCCAGTTAATATGACCATAACCGTTTCACTTAGCGCGCCTTTGACTTGATGAAGAAGTTAGTTTTGTAGATCATTTACAACTGAATAACGGGCTCGATCTTCACTAAGTACTTAATCCTGGTGACCTTGTGCCATGCCTAATCTTTTATGGCTTGCGGTCAAGGCACACTGAAAACAGCTTAGAGATTAGGGAATTACATATATTGGATGTTCATTTTTCCTTTTTTTTTTTTTTGTGTAGCTGTTTCTTAAAAGCTTTTTTTTTTGTCTTTTGTTTATTTTTTGATTTTGTTTTTAGGTTTTTTGTTTTTTGTTCTTTGATGTTGTTTTTTTTTTTTTTTTACGGCATTGCAGTTTGTCCTGTGGAATACAAGTTATTTTTAAACAACTCTATTTGACCGTTAGATGTGATCCTAACAGTCAGTCTTTCTCCGAGTCTGCATTCCACAAAGCCCCAGAACTGAAGATTCACCATAGGATGCAGTTTCCCGCTTGCAGAGGATACAGTCAGTGTATTCTAAACTCCGCTGACAGGATTGTATTTCTTGCTGGAATTTATCAAACTTGACACAATATAGTACAATGTCAAATACCCAAACAAATTGTATTTACGCCAATGTTTCAATTTGACAATCAAAGGTTGGAGGTTTTGCGACCATGTTTTCCGCTCATGACTCCTCTCAAAACCTACTGTAGCCTGTCTCTACAATTTTGTGAACACCTTTCCTGTTGCCTGCTCTAAACTATTTTCATGAACACTTAGCCACTTATTTATCGTCGTTTCCTGACAGTTCATGGTTGTTGCTTTTTGTTTGCTATCTACTTCACTTCTGTCGGACATTTCCGGTCCAAAACAAAACCTGGGTACACCTACAATAGTCACAAATATATACACACAAATGAATTTATATCACTAGACGACTGATCTACGATTATTGTAATGCTTCTATTTAGGAAGCAATGATAAAAATTTGCCTTTCATAATTTTCTCAGCCATCTCAAGAATTTGGATGTTTAGAAATGGCGTTTGGCGTCGACTTAGACCCCACAAAACTATTTAGTTGCAAATTCGATATGAAATCGCCGATTCTCTAAGCTAAAGCGTTTAAGTGTAATATTCTTATCGAAAATTTCGCTATAGTGTGTCGTTTTTGTTTAATTCCAGTTACTATATATAAAGTAATATATAAATATTATAATATATATAAATATTATAATATATAATATATGAAGTAAAGTAGGTGACCGTTGTCGAGGGCGACCCGAAGGCTCTCTATTCAATAGCTACAACACCGATGTGTTGGGGAGAGGGCGCTACTCCTCTCCCTGGATTGCTTCACTTTACCCATGATCCCAACTTTATAATGCTGAACGTTAAGCAAGGAG
The DNA here is from genome assembly GCA_963585895.1 of Sepioteuthis lessoniana. NCBI lineage: Eukaryota > Metazoa > Mollusca > Cephalopoda > Myopsida > Loliginidae > Sepioteuthis > Sepioteuthis lessoniana. Next base: position 1,216,628 of record OY757909.1, read on the forward strand.
GTATCATGTACCATTTTTTTAGTTTTTGGTATTACTCGACCTGAGATTGAACCCCGGTCTCTAGGATCTTTGTCGAAATATATATATATATATATATATATACATATGCCTCCTTGATTAACACTCAGCATTATAAGGTATGGATCAAGGGTAAAGTGGAGCTATCCAGGGAAAGTAGTAGCGCCCTCCCCTAAATATCGGTGTAGTAGGTATTGAAAAAGTCGTTCGTGACTACGATCCGCCAACATATATATACTAGGAATATCTTATGATGATTTATGATTCTGATCTGAGATTTCTCCACATTCAAACTAGTACCAATGAGCTTGGCGTTAATGCGCGACATCAAATGCGCCCGATGAACACTCTCATACTATATTATAATCTATGGTCGTACTCACATCCTCAGCTATTGCCCAACAAAAGTCGAAAATATATGAACTCGGAAAACAACATCATACGTTTTGGACAACGTTGTACAACGAACAACTACTTTTTATTGTAAAAGCATTTTCCAAAACTATTACTTCTATCCCATAATTATATAGCCCAGTGCACTGGGACTGTAGAATACACTGACTCCATCTCTGCAGAAGGGTAAGACTCCTGTATTAGACTCTAAACCATCTGCTGGTGAGGCTCTCGCCTTGGAGCATTGAAGAATACGAAGTACCCCTTCATTGCCATTGCTCTCCGATCCACTCTATAACTCGGAGTGGTAGAACCTGATAGGGTCCTATCTAGGTGGGAAATAGAACTGTTAAAGCAGTTGACTGTATGCAAATAAATCACTTATGTCTAATTGAATCGTTAGAAATAGAACTCTTTGACCATTTAATTCTGTGTGAACAAATGATCAATTGAATTATTAGTATTATATAGGAATACTTGAAACAATTTGTCAGCAAATGAATGAAAAGTGTTAAATTGATCAATTAGAGTTAAATAGCAATGCTTGTAACCACTTTACTGTGTGCAAACAAATAATTTAGAGCAAACTGAATTATTACTGTTTGATCGGAATACTTGGAACCATTTAACTGTGCAGCAGCAATCAAGTCATGCTGACAGCAGAGATTTCCCTGAGTCTCACTCCCCATCCGTCCCAATCATCCTTCGTTCCCAGCAGGTATTCAAAACTACATCCTGTGTCTGCACAGAACCAATGTAGATAAGTTATTGCTGGTTAGCCAACATTGGTGTGTCAATATGTAAGAGTTCATCGAAGAACGTCACTTATGAGTTCGTCTTTGCTTCTCCAGCAATGTCCTGCATGTTTTGTTCGTCTGACTTGGATGGTTTTAGAGGTTGGAGGCAAGTGGCCGTACAGCCATTGTTTCGTGGGTTGTTGTAGAAGCAATGTCAATACTTAAATGCGTGCAAACAAATTAGTTCTAACTCACTTAAAAATGAAATCACATCATAAAAATAATAATAACGAAAATAAATATAACTTTCTACTTACAAATCATTAAAATGTGTGCAAACAAATGATTGATGTCAAATTAAATTGTGACGGTTGCATAGCAATACTTGAAAAAACTATTGAACTATATAACTATTTAAACAGATCATTAATAGAATTATTCATCTTTGATAGAAATACTTGAAATCGTTTTAAAAAAGCTCAGACTCGTTTAAAAATGTTATCTCAAAAATGTATAGAAATCACACACACACACACACACACATATATATATATATATATATATAAACAGGATTTGGCATTAAATGACCTACAATGGTTGTTATGCCATAACCCCCCCTACAGAAACAAACAAGCAAATATACATATATATATATAGGAGTGGACTCATGTAGATACAAGAAAATATTTTAATTTTATTTGCATATATACAGTGGTTGAAATAAGTATTAAACACCCCATTAAATTGTTAATAATGTCCTTATTACTGTAGAAATTCCTCTGAAAATTTGTGTGTGGTACCGAGGATCCAATGGGTATTAGTATGCATATTCCATTTTATAACAACTTTCCACCCAAAAATGTTATTAAGAAAAATACGTTTTCGTGGATTGAAATAAGTATGAGACAGTTTGGGAAAATTGTATATCTGTTTTACTTCAGCACGCAAAAAGAAGAATAAGTTCACGCGCAGATTAAAACAATACTTTTATCATGAGTTTAAGCCTTGTGAGTCCTATTTAAATATTTCATAATTGAATACAGTTACTGCAAAATGCGTAGGAACTTCCCGCATAATGAAAATGAAAAAAGGCAAATTTTTGCCCGTAAACTGGAAGGAAAATCTATAAGTTTTATTGCAAGTGAACTGTCGAGGTCCCAAACAGTTGTGAGAAGTTACCTAAAGGACCCTGAATCGGATGGCACCAGAAAACGTCCAGGTCATCCGCCTAAAATTATAAATGCAGCCAGACGTCGACTTTTTCGAGAAGCTTCTAAAGGACAATCAAGCACAAGAGATCGGAAAAAATCTCCGAATTTACCTATCACTCCAAGAAGAGTTCGTCAGTTTCTCCATGAATCACCAAATCTCGTATACTGAAACAAGAAGACTGCTGCTGCTTTAACTGTTAAATACAAGAAGACGTGCGTAGATTGGGTAAAGAAAAAAGTAACATGTACAAAGGTGGAACTGGAAACTGGTGTTTTCTGATGAGAAAAAGGTTCATTTGGATGGGCCCGACGGTTCCCAGTGTTATTGGCAACAAAAAAGAAAAGAAAAGAGAAGCATCTGTTTTCAGAAAGACTATTTTGAGGAAGATCAGTTATGGTTTGGGGAACTTTTGAAAGGGAAATAAAACTCAGCTCGATATATCAATGTGTTGGAAAAAAGTCTTTTCCTATTTATGAATCATCTAGACACCAATAATACCATTTTCAACAGGACAACGCAGCCATACACACTTCTAAGCTCACGAAAGACTGGTTTAAAATTTAAAAAATATCGAAGTTTTGGACAGGCTCACTAAGTCTCCAGATTTAAACCCAATAGAAAATTTGGGGGGAATTTTGTCAAGAAGAGTAAACAAAAATAAACGTCAATTTGAAGATAGAGAAACTTTAAAATCTTGCATTAAACAGTATTGAAAGGAAATTCCATCTGAAACTCTTAGAAAACTGACTGATTCAATGTAAAACAAGTGTGTTGAAGTTTTACAATCGAAAGGGAATCAATGTAAGTATTGAATTTTGTACAATTTTACTGTGAAATACAAATTTTCAAAACTGTCTTCTACTTTTTTTCATCCTCGAAAACGTATTTTTTAAATAACTTTTTTGGTAGAAAGTTATGATAAAATCGAATATGTATACTAATACACATCGGATCTAGGTACCCCACACAATTTGTGCAGATATAAGAAAATTATTAACAATTTAATAGGGTATCTTATACGTATTTCCATCACTATATATATATATATATATATATGATTATCTTCTTTGGATAAAGTGCACATCTTGGTTGGTTTGGTAACAAAGTCTGTTTCCTCGACTGATCCACTGATTCACTGCCCTGAAATGAAATGGATTCGAAATGTTTCAGTGGTTGGAAAATGGTTCTTTTGTGTCGGCAAAATAACTCACAACAAGCGACGCTTTAATGAATGTTGTCTAAAATGTTCATTTGGAAAATCAGACATTACATTAGTCTCAACCTTATATATATATATATATATATATATACCTACTTATATGAATATATAAATAATATTTTGAAATGTTTCCAGTATTTTAAGTAGATCTGTGTTTAAAACAGGCTCTGTGTGTGTGTGTGTGTGTGTGTGTGTGTGTGTGTGTGTGTGTGTGTGTGTGTGTGTGTGTGTGTGTTACATATTGACCCCGGCCAAGCTGTCAAAAGAAGAAATGCACCTGTGTAAATAACAGGTGCATCCGGTCGAAGATATCAGGAGATCAGAGGTGACCTTGACTGTCGAGGGGTTGAATTGAGTGCGAAATTGTGACGCTCGCAGGAAGTAGGTGGGTGTCAAATTATTATATAACCCCGGCGACAGGAAGTTCAGATCAGTTGGAGAGAAGATGCTGGAATGAGAACCATGTCCCAGCAGGGGCTGGGCCCCCAGGCACCCGGTTGAGCAGCCCAGGAGAACGGGAAAGAAAGGCTGTGATAGCCAGAAGAGTTGTGGGGTCAATATGTTGTAGTCTTTGTTCGGTCTCCAACTCCCTCTCGCACACAACCCTTTCAGTAAGGTGAGAGGTATATTTTTCTAAAGAACTGTGTCCGCTCGTCGTTATTGTGTTGAATATGTTTCTGCATGCATATATGTGCATAGTTGGTTGCGACTATACATGGTGTGTGTATGTGTGTGTGCGTGTGTGTGTGTCTCTCTCTCTCTGTTTAATGGCATTTCAACTTTCGCAGGCTATTTACTACCAAAGCCATCCTCGTAAAAGAATCAATGTGGTACTATTTAACCTATTGCCTGGAGTGTGTATGCTGTCAGTGAATCATCATTTCTGATAGATTTCTTTATCTATTTTTTAACACGTTTTCAGGGCTTTAAAATTATGTCTTGTTTATTTTGCCGTCAGCTTCTTTATATAATTTTTCTTATCATAAACTACATTATTTTCGCCTTTTTTTATTATTCCACTGTCACTTAGTTCAACGAAAACCAGTCTCGTAACCTCCCTGGCCGTCCTTGAGAAGTTCATGTGTATTACCCTGACATTTTTGTTACACTGGCCGTAGAAACTGAGGAATTATTTTTGTCTCTACCCACATATTTGCGTGTGGGACACCATAGTAAACAAATCTTGTCTCAAATTTATGGTGGGTGTAATGGTGGTGGTCTTCGTGGTGTAATGGTTACAGCGATGGACTGTAGAAACTTAGTAAGCGAGTTCGAACTCCAGTCGTTCTATTTTGCTTACTATTGGGCAAATACTCTTGGGAAAGGCATGAACCCCCTTGTCCTCCCAGCTATGGATTAAATAGTACTACTACTGTTCTTCTAGAAGGGTGGCTTTGGCATTAAATAACCTACATAGGTTGGTATGCCATTTAACAAAGAAACCAAACCTGTGTGAGAAGACAAGTAAATATCAGAATCAGTCAGACAAGACAAATGATTTGCACTGGGAGTGATAACTTTTGATTCGGTTTGGTAAAGTTATTTTGTTCAATGGCATATCAACCCTCGATGGATATTTAATGCCAAATCTTATTTATATATATATATTGGTTTGGTCTGGTTTGGTTTGGTTTTAGGGCGTATCAACCATTTTAGGTTATTTAATGCCAAATCAATTTTATACATATAAACACTTTTTTTTCAAACAGTTAAAGTTTAGCATAAGAACAGTTTTTGTTTACACTCAGTAAAATGTAAAAACAGTTCTATTTCAAACAATTCAATTTAAAATAAGTACACAGTTCAAGTGTCAAAACAATTCTTCGTAAATTGGTTTGGATTTATGCCTCATCAAACTTTCAATGACAAATCATGTCTAGATCAATACATTAAATACACATGGTTTGTGATCATTTTTCTAATGACATCCCAAACAAACCTGAGCTCATTTTCTTTTCACAGTTAAATGATTTCAAGTATTTCTATCCAATACGAATCATTCCATCTACTTTTCCTCATTTGTTTGCACACAGTTAAATGATTTCTTGGGTTGCACGTAACAATTTAACATCAGTCATTTCTTTGCACATATTTAAATTGATAAGTATGGTATGTAAGAGATTAACATTTAAAAAAGATGAGTGAGCTTATAAGTTTGCCCACAGTTAAATTGTTTCAAGTATTGTAGTTATTGATTATTTCTTCAAAATTAAAGCCGGTAACTCTGCGGTCTGTGTCATTATCCATACTTTCTATACTATATGTTCTTTGTAGGGGTTTTGTTGGTCCCTGATCATTGCACTGTTTGATTCTTATTGGTGACTTTGTTCTTGAGGGCATTTTAAATGTGCTTCCTGGTCTTTCCTTGTTCCCTTTGGTGATCATCTGTATTTTCTCAGCTTGGCTAATGGATTATATATATATATATATATATATATATATATATATGTGTGTGTGTGTGTGTGTGTGTGTGTGTGTGTGTGTGTATAATTTGTAAGTGAATAGTTTATAGGAAACTTTATTTTTAAACGTGGTAAAGTCATAGAATATGGTTTCAAGTATTGCTATTTAAAATAAGTATTTTCACTTATCAAGTATACCAATCTAATTTAATATTAATCATTTGTCTCCACACAGTTAAATGGTTTTAAGTATCAATTTGCACACCGTTGTACGGTTTCAAAAAACTGATAATAATCTATACCAAAAGATTGAACAATTCTATTTGACTCATCTGCCCTAAAAGTTACCATCACTCTAGGTATGAGCGGACCAAGGAATAATGGCAATGAAAGGAGGTACTCCACATTAACCAAAGTTCCAGGAGTGTAGCCTCACCATCAAATGCAGTTTAGTATAACTAGAACACTTGTTAGGGGGAGGGGTCTTATCTCTCTGCTGAAGTGCAATTGGCGTATTCTACTGGCCAAGGCGACAAAACGGTCTTTTGATTAATAAATGTTTTCCATGCATGACAAATTGTGCTCCAAAAGTACAATTTCCCTTTTGTCCGACCAATAAACCTTCTTTAAATGCACATCAGTAAACCTTATCCGAGAATCCCGATGTTGTTTTCATCAACAAAAGGATTTCCCGTCGGATCCCATTCCTATCTACTTCATTATTAATTACCCTTTTAGTTACCAAATGTTCTTTAGTTATCAGACATCGTCGTCTTTTGAGATGCTATTGGATTCGTATAAATTAGAATTACGCCATTTTTTTATTGATTTATTTTAACGGCATGTCAAGTCGTCTAGGGTCATTTGATACCTAAAGATTAGGGAATCGCGTTCATTGTACATTCCTATTCACATATTTTGATGCAGTTCTTTCCTAAGAGATTTATATTGGAATACTTGAAACCATACAAATGTGCGCAAATTATTTGTATTACATAGGAATACTTGATACTATATAACTATAAATTATTTCTATGAATAATTGTTACTTGAAGCTCTAATTGTTTACTAAGGATTATTATTATTAGTGACCTGGAACCAGAAAAATATCCAAACAAATGACTGTTATCAAATAGAAATAATGACATAAAGCCATATAACTATTAGTATTAGATAGGAATACTTGAAACGATAGAAGTGTGTGCAAATTATTTGGATTAGATAGGAATACTTGAAACTATAGAAGTGTGTGCAAATTATTTGTATTAGATAGGAATACTTGAAACTATAGAAGTGTGTGCAAATTATTTGTATTAGATAGGAATACTTGAAACTATAGAAGTGTGTGCAAATTATTTGTATTAGATAGGAATACTGGAAACTATAGAAGTGTGTGCAAATTATTTGTATTCGATCGGAATATTTGAAACACTACAACTGAGAGCAAATTATTGGATTAGATAGGAATACTTGATACCATATAACTGTATGTAGATTATTTGTATTCGATAGGAATACTTGAAACTATAGAAATCTGTGCAAATTATTTGTATTAAATAGGAATACTTGATATTATATAACTGTGTGCAAAAAACATAAGAAACAACTCGACAAAAACATAAACATAACGTTCAATGAACATGGTTCCCTAAATTTTACGCATAAAATAACCCTAGATGGGTTGACATACCGTTAAAACCAATCAATCAATCCAAAATTTAACACAAGAAAAATTATTGATTCCAAATATCTTCTAATAATGCTCCATAAACTAAACAGTCTGCAATTCCATCGAAGAATATAAAATGGTAAAATAGAAAGACTTCAAAAAAAAAAGAAGCTATTTCCAGTAAAGAAAAAATTGAAATCCTTTTCTTTGGGTTGAACTTGAATAAATAATCACTAATAGGATTTTCTACTCTTTTTAATCACAAAAAATTAAAATCCATCAGGAGAAACTATCATCTGGGATTTTGTTATCCAAACTGATGGAAAATAGAGTGCAATAAACCAGAATTAGTTGTTAAGGACAATAAAAGAAAAAACATTCCTTCAAATTGATGTGTCCGAGTATAATAACACATCAATCAAAGAAGGTGAAGGATTGTAACAAAACGAAAATAAAACTGAAAGTTAAATAATAATAATAATAATAATAATAATAATAATAATAAGAAGAAGAAGAAGAAGAAGAAGAAGAAGAAGAAGAAGAAGAAATAGCCAGTGTAGGTTATGTGGTGATAGAGAAAAACGATCAATCATATAATAAGCGAATGCTGCAAATTAGCACAAAAAGTGTATAAGACAAGTGGGTGGGCAAAGTGATCCACTGGGAATTGTGCAAGAAATTTAAATTTAACCATTCAAAAAAGTGGTATAGACACAACGCGGAATCCTTCAAACAGAATGAGACGTACAAACTTCTCTGGGATTTTCAGATACAAACGGATCATCTAGTCTAGACCAGACGACCAGATCTTGTGATAATCAACAAAAAAAGAGAACCTTCCGAATAGTGGACTTTGCCGTTCCGGCAGACCACAGAGTAAAATTGAAAAAGGTGGAAAGAGGGACAAATATCAGAATCTTGCTTGAGAGCTGAAGAATCTATGGAACATGAAAGTGACGGTGATACCAATTGTAGTTGGTGCACTTGGAACAATCCCCAAAGGATTGGTAAAGCAACTGAAATACCGGGAAATAAGAGGACAAAATCCAGACAAAATCATTAATGACATCGGCCAGAATACTGAGAAGAGTCCTAGAGACTTGCAGAGACTTGCTGTCACTCAGACTCCAATGGAAAACCATCGGCTAATGTTGGTGAGAAAAACTCTCAAAGGGGTAAAATAGTAATAATAATAATAATAATAATAATAATAATAATAATAATAATGTACAGATTGAAACACCTAAAATTCTCAGGAATGTTGAGCAACAAATGGATCAACGAATCCCGACCAGAAAAAACCAGACCTTTTAATGTTAATTAAGAAGTAAAAAAAAGAACTTGCCATCTAATTGATTTTGCTGTTTCGTCGACCAAAAAGTACAAAGATCTTGTCAGAGAACAAAAAAATAAGGAACATGTGACGGTGGCACTAATTTTAGTAAGAGAACTTGGAACGGTCTGGAGGAATTGGTAATCAGAGAAAGAATCGAAACCGTCCAGACAATAGTATTTCTAAGACCGGCTAGAATACCCAGAAGAGTCACATGGAGACTAAAGGAGACTTGCGGTCAATCAAACTCCACTGAAAGATCATCAGTTGACACTTGTGGGAAAATTTCGAAATAAGACGGCCTTGCATCGAAGAGATGACATTGACAGACTGTGACAATATTGGTCTATGGCGTTGGTATATGAAGGGTTAAAAGCAAAAAGTTGAGTGGCTAAAGATATTTGCCAAGAAGTGCAAAATTGAAAATTCTGGGAAAAAGAACTTTTGATAAAAACCTGAAATGGGAAATGGAAGATGTTGAAAGGTTAAGAAGATTAAGTTGTTGATAAGTACAGGCGGAAATTTAAGGAAGAAAAGATATTACTTGAAGATGAGTAATATTGTTAAAATGATTTTCCCAAACCTGGGAAAAATGAAAATAAGAAAACGGACAATGAGATGATAAGAAGGGTCGTTTGGTATTAATTTGGTTACATTTAGGAAGTGAATCAGGTAACTAAACAAAGGGGACTTTGTTGACAGTGAAAAGGCTATCCGGTATCTGATTGTAAATACGCCTTAGCTAATAAGTGTGAAGAAATTGTCTGGATATGACTGTCGGAGCTGATTAATAATTGTTAATTAGTCTGGGACGAAGGGCCACCCTTCCGCCCACTCGGTTTTGGAATCAGCCCTATCAATTTGACAGTCCAACATAGTTGGGCATCAGGAGAGGAGTCTCCGGTCTGACGTCATAAGTGAGAATATGAGAAAGACTGTGCTGGTAGGAGGAAAGCTACCCTCCCATTGTCCTCATCACGAGTTGCAATGATAGGAAGGACTTTGTGAAAGTAGTGTAAAAAGGGTTGGACCCTTAGTGATGACGAAAATTGAAACAAAGACATAATGGATTTCTGATGAGTTGAAAATGACATTATAGAGATTCTGGGGTAGGTTCTGACTGTGGCAGGGGTGATCCCTGCCACAGTCAGAACCTACCCCAGAATCTTGGCAAATATTATATAACGAGCTGAGCTTTTGAGCTCATTGCAATCGTGCAAATCGTGCAATCGTGCAAATCGTGCAATCGGACAATCGTGCACATTGCCAACACACTGCCAGCCTGCCGCCAGGACGCACCGACGAAGTTGCCGCTAAGAAGAATTCAACCCTCGCCAACCTGACGTCCTTTGACCATTCCTGAAGTCACACCCGCAGAATTATCATCTGTAGAACTGGAGAATTTATAAAACTTTTTGTTATATTTACAAATGATATATGCTTAACTCAGATTCTGTCCTGGAGAATGAGACACAGAAACTCCCCTGAGATTCCTAAATACAAACGGATCACCTAATCTAGGCCAGACGACCAACCCTCATAATAATCAACAAAAAAGAGAGAAATTGCAGAATTGTCGACTTTGTTGTTCCGGCGGACCACAGAGTAAAATTGAAAGAATGTGAAAAGAGGGATAAGTACCTCGGCCTTCGTTGGGAATTGACAAAACTGTGGAACATGAAAGTGACGATTATACTAATTGTAATTGATGCTCTTGGTATAGTCACCAAAGACCTGAAGGACTTGTAATTGTAATTGATGCTCTTGGTATAGTCACCAAAGACCTGAAGGACTTGAAAAGAACGGGACGGGTGGAGACTGTCCAAACTACGGCCTTATTGAGATCGGCCAGAATACTAAGAAGAGTCCTGGAGACTAGAGGAGACTTGCTGTTACTCAAACTCTAGTGAAAGACCATTAGCTAACGCTGGATTGAAAAACTCTCAAGGAGTAAAATAATAAAGCGCAAATAAAGATTAATTGCAATATCCAAAATCAACAACAGCAGCAGAATTAACTCAATGTCAAACAGGAAAACAATAAACAAAAATGTAATACAGTAAAACGAGAAGTCAAACAACTGTGCAGTTACTTCAAGTGACAAACTTAGGAAACTGCCCTCAGGATGACCTTGACATGGCTAAGAAGGGGAAACCTCAAAAGAGAAATTGAATGTCTTTTAATAGCAGCTCAAAATAAGAACCAGTCGTATGAAAGGGAAAATTCATAAAACATAGAGAAATATCGAATGAAAGTTATGTGGTGATAAAGATGAAATTGTTAATTTCTTATAAGCGAATAACAGCAAAACTACAAGAACAGGCACGACTTGACGACGAAGATGATCCACTGGGAATTTTGCAAAAGATTAAAATTAACCATACACAAAAATAGAATATGCACAAACCAGAATCTGTCCTTAAAAACCAAATGCAAAAAATCCTCACCCAATCTAAACTAGAAGACAAGTTTTTAAAAAGGAAAAAAATATTATTCATTGGATTTTGCTGTATCAGCAGATCACTCAGTGGAAGTAAAAAAAGGGCGAAAAGCTCAACAAACTTAACCTTGCCTGAGAGCTGAAAAATCTGTGGAACAATGATAGCAATCACAGTCGATGATCTTGGAAGAGTGTCCCCCAAAGAACAAAGAAAAATAACTCGGAGAACAGGAGATTAGAAGAAAAGTTCAAATCATCCAGACTACGGCACTGCTAAAATCGGCTACGATGATTAGAAGAATTCTGAAGACCTGAGGAGATTTGCCATAATTCAACTCTAATGAAAATCAATCAGCTAAAGTTGGTGTGAAAATCTCGCAAAGTGTCAAAAAAATAATCTGGGAATATTAAAAGTGAACAGTATCAAAAAAGTGAAAGAAAGAAAAAATAAAGGAGTACTTCAAATGAACCAAAAACTTTTTGAAATCAAATTCTACAGCAGGAATCTTATCAAAAGAATAAACACTTTGACAGAATCCCTTGTAAGATACTCTGGACTATTCTTAATATGAACAAAGGACCAATTCTGACAAATGGATTTGCTGTCTCTCAGACTTCGGTGAAAACTAATTGAAAAAACTCGCAATAGGTTATATATTATCATTTGTTTTTTGTTGTTTTTTTTTTTAGATTTAATTTCATCAGTGTTAGCTGATGGTCTTTCACTGGAGTTTGAGTGACAATAAGTCTCCCCAAATCTTCAGGACTCTTCTCAGTATTCTGGCCGATCACAATAAGGCAGTAGTTTGGATAGTCTCTACCCGTCCCGTTATTTCCAAGTCCTCCAGTCCTTATACAAATCCTTTGGGGACTGTACTAATAACACCAATTACAATATATACAAAATATAAGGATTTAGTATTAACGTCACTTTTATGTTCCACAATTTTTTCAATTCCCTAACAAAGTCAAGTTACTTATCCTTCTTTCACATTCTTCCAATTTTACTCTATGGTCCGCTGGGACAGCAAAGTTTTTTTTTTTTGGGGGGGGTGATTATTATAATATCTGGTCATTTGGCCGAGATTTGGTGATCCGTTTGTATCTCGAAATCCCAGAGGAGTTTGTGGGTCTCATTTTCTAGGACAAATTCTGGGTTTTACATATACTATTTCTTCTTATGGTCCAATTTCTTGAAAAATTCCCAGTGGATCACCTTGCCCACCTAGTCGTGCCTAGTCTTATATTCTTTCTGTGCCAATTTGCTGTATTCGTTTATAATGTTATCGTTTCGTCTCTATCTCCACATAACCTACATCTGCTGTTTTGTTGCATCTCATCTATTCTCGGCTTTGATATGGTTGGTCTTTATGGCGTTGTTTTGTGTTGCTATTAAAAGAGATTCAGGTTCTCTCTTAAGGTTTCCTTTTCTTAGCCACGTCCACATTTTCTCGTGTGAGATGTCGCTTGTCAGTTGCTTAAAACGTCCATAAGGTTGTTTTTCTTTTCACAATTTTTTTCTAGTTATTGTCGTTCCGCTGGTCTTCGTCTTGTTAATATAGTTTCCGGTGGCTGCAATCAGTCTTCCTCTGCTCTTTTGTATGTAGTCTTCGAGTTGTTGTGTCCACGCTGTCTTCAATGCTGGCAAGTCCATGTGCATGGTCATTAGTTTTCTTGTTCTCTGGTCCATTAGTTCAATTCTTTTTCGTTTTCGGCAAAAAGTTTGATGTCCATCGCTGTACATCAAGTGGTTGATATTTTCCTGCGATTTACGGAGTTTGTTTCCTGCTGTGCATTTCCTAAAGATGTGGTTGAGTGGCATCATGGCTATCACAAATAGTAATGGTGATAGCGCATTTCCCTGGAATATGCCTCTTTGGATCTTTACATCCGCTTTGTCCTCCTGCTATCAATTCCACTTACCAGGTTTGCATGGTCTTCTCGATAAACTGTACGATTTGGTCGGGTATTCTATACATTTTGAGACAGTGTAGCTTTGAGGGAGTATAACATATGCTTTTTTGTAGTCGATTCAGGCCATAGCTAGATTTTTCCGTCTCGTTTTACTTTCGTTGAGGATATGTTGATCTATATATAGTAGTTCCCCTGTGCCTCTGGTTCTTGCAGCATCCTTTCTGTTCTTCGGGGAAGATTTCGTGGCATAGCAATGAGTTGTAGATCTGCTCCTTAATTTGTGCCGTTAGTATTTTCCATATTATCGGTAGGCACGTTATGGGTCATTAGTTTGTTGGGGCAGTTCCTTTGGCGGGGTCTTTTTGGATTCGAGTTGTCTTCCCTTTGGTCATCCATTCGAGTTTTCTGTGCATTTATTCATTTCGGTAGCAAGTCTGTCGTGTAGGAAGGTGAATTTTTCAAACCAAAATCCGTGTATGCCATTAAAGCCAGGGGTTTTCCGGTTTGCTATCTTTTTAAGTGTTACACTGATCCCTTCGGGGTGAATGTTTACCTGAGGGTCTTCTTCGAGCATTCGCAATTCTATTTCCATGTTCCTTTATCTATTCGGCTTTTTTTATTCTGATCTTTCCGTTCCCATATTTGACATCTTGCCTTTCTCGCATCCAGTTGTTGATATCGCTTCGCCCATTCTCCCCCACACACACACACACCTAATTGTTGGCAGAATTTTTTTCGTTGTTTTGGAACATACTGTTTTGTTCATTTTGTTTGGTCTTGTCTCGGTATCTCTTTAGTCTTCTTTTTTTCGCTAGTATTTTTAGTGGGTTTTCTCAAGCTTTTGTTTAGTTCTAGTAGCAATGCTTTTTCAGTTTCGTCCGAAAATTTCTTAATGTTCCGTTTTAGTATTCTTGCTTGTTGTCGTAGTCTTTTTTATCTGCGATTCAAGTCTGAGTTCTCACCCGGGTTTTCTTTTTCTGTCTGTGGTCTTCAATGGGACTCCGATTTTTTTTCACAGACTACGTATATTAAATCATTTAGCTCCGTGATGTCGTTTATCGGGATATTTGTTAATAAGTCATTTACTTTCTCGATTTCAGACTTGACTGTCCTCCAGTCTTGTTTCCTGAGAAAAGACAATGTGGTTTTCATTTCAGACATGATTCTTTTAATGGTATCTACATTAGTTTTTTTTCCTCTTGGGTCAGTTTTGCGTTTGTGTGTTTGTGGTGCATCAGTCTTGTCATGTTGTATTTGGTTAGGAGTATTTGGCTTTCCTGTATTGATTGTCTCGGTTACTGTCGTAGGGGTTTGATGATGTGTTTGCCTATATATTTGTTGGCAGATTTCTAGTATTTCAAGGTCAGAAAGCCAACCATTCTATGTTATTGTCCTAACCTGGTCAGCAAGCCTTTAGTTTGTTGCCTTAAATCTACCAAATTCTGACCAGATTTCTATTATTCTTTTTCTATACCGTCTATTTACAGGGTTGCTTCTGAAATAACAGTATAACGCTAGTTTGTTATCATCCCTAGTCAATTTTCTACGCTATGGTGTCTGGTGTGAGTGGTCGATTTGTTCATCGTTTGTGTTCCTGAAAGAAGAATTATTTGTGTACCTGGAAAAAGAACAACCAACATTCGCAGTATACCAACTAGGTCCCCCATGTTGGCTATCAAGGGAGCGCCTGCCGATCATGACACCCAAACCTGTCATCTGGGTCCCATATTAATTTAGGTTTCGATTTGTCATTTTTCATGGGTAGTATATTGTGGCTATACCAGACCCAGGGGTGGTTTATTATCTGAGCATCTGACACAGATGTGGTCGAGAGCAATTACGGTGACTGATCATGAAAAGCGGGTCACAATTTTTTTAAATTAAATGGATTAAATCTTAAGTCTTAACTTAGTTAAAGTCCGTTATCCAGCTATTTTATATCTTATCTCATCTCTCGAACTGAGTACCTAAGCTAGCTTCAGGCGTTCCTGTATTACCTTTATTGTTTTGTATTTACTGCCGTATTTTGAAACTTTATTTCCACAAAGGCTGGTCCTTTCTTAATAAAAATTAGGCTCCTGATGTCTTTGCAGTTATATTAAGGACGATAATTGTTCTTACTTAAAGCTTTCAGACAATATCAGGTAGGTATATTTTCATTGATTAAGAGAA
This sequence comes from Sepioteuthis lessoniana, assembly GCA_963585895.1. Taxonomy (NCBI): domain Eukaryota; kingdom Metazoa; phylum Mollusca; class Cephalopoda; order Myopsida; family Loliginidae; genus Sepioteuthis; species Sepioteuthis lessoniana. Next base: position 1,232,137 of record OY757909.1, read on the forward strand.
GTCCCACATAAGCCAAATAGAATTTAGCGCAGTAAATTTAAACAATTCTATTTCGTGATTTCGAAATAGTTTAGCTGAAAATAATCCTGGAAAATAGAATGTCTTCATTTAAATTACAATTATTATTATTATTATTATTATTATTATTATTATTATTATTATTCCTTGGAAGGGTTCCCACCAGCGTTAACTGAAGGTCTTTAACTGGAGTCTATATGACAACAAGTCTTCTTAAATCTCCAGGACCTATCTCGGTATTCTTGTCGATTTTAAATATGCAGTAGACTGAATGGTCTCCACTTGAACTCTGATTTCTAAATCTTTGAGTTCCTTCACCAATCCTTTCAGAATTGTTCCTCGTGCACCAACTACCATTGGTATTACCGTCATCTTCATGTTCCATAATTCTTTCAGTTCTCAAGTACTTGTTTCTCTTTTCTTATATTTTCAATCTGGTCTGGTCTTCTGATTGGTTTGTTTGTTTGTTTGTTTGTTTGTTTGGGTTTTATGGCCTATCAACCTTTGTAGGTTATTTAATGCCAAATCCATTTTTAAACAAATAATCAGTTCTATTTCAAACAATTCAGTTTAGCATAAGTAAACAGTTTAATTGTCATTTCTATTTAAAGCTATTCAGTTGCGTCAAACAGATCTATTTCAAACAATTCAATTCAGAATAAATATAGTTTTTGTTTACACACAGTTAAATGTCAAAACAGTACTATTTTAAGCGGTTTAGTTTAGTAGGATTCTTTCAGGTGCTATCACACCGAGCCAGAGTGGACATGGGAGTGATGGCAATGAAGAGGTACTCCGCATTCCCCAAACCTCCCGCGTTACTGGAACCTCATCATCCGAATGTTTAGTGTCATATCAGGACACTCGTTGAAGGAGTCTTACTCCATCTACAGAGATGCAGTCGGTGTATTCTACAGACCCAGCTGACTGGGCAACTTTTGATCGGCATTAGGTGATCTGTTCGTATTTCAAAATCTCTGATAATTTTATGCGTCTAATTCTTTTGTACAGATTCAGGTTTGTGTATGTACCATTTGATATTATTATTATTATTATTATTAGTAGTAGTAGTAGTAGTAGTAGTAGTAGTAGTAGTAAAATTGAGTACAAACATTTTTAGATTTTGAAAATAACAACATTTTATCTTTATTTTATGCAAATGAATTGTATAAAATATTAAAAAACTATAAATCAAATTTTCTAAAACTTGATATGAATTAAGATCTGTAAAATAACTTTAATAGTCAGTTCGTTTCCGTCAATTTATTCGTCCGAGATTTGGTTGCATTTATACAACTCGTCCTTCACAAACAGGATGAGACACAAAATCAATTTTAAGTGAAGTACAAATGGTTTGAATTTAAAGTTTTCTTTCTCAAAGTCCCGTTGTTATACCAAGGTTAAAGTGCCCAAACTATCCTACTATTCGCCAGTACGCAGGCGTAGGTGAATGGTTGGATTCATACCTTTTTTCTAAGAGTATTAGCGCTATGTGAAATGCAAACAGCCTCGTCGTGGATTTGAAATCAGTTCGCTGTGTTCGTTTCTAATAATCTTTTATAATCTGTCATCATGCAATCAGTCTTTTTCCATTTTCGAGCTCTGTGTTGATTGATTGATTTTAACAGTTTGTCAACCTGTCTCAGGGTTTTTATGTTGAGAGGTTAAAGAATCATGCTGATTGGACGTTCATATTTAAATGTTTGTCTAGTTTTTTTCTTGAGTTTTTTTTACACACGCTTCTATCGAATAAGAATTATTTTTAAACAAATCTATTTAACACATAGATAAGACCCTAACTGGTACTACAACTCCAGGTCAAAGTGAACCTGGGAGTAATGGCAATGAAGAAGTATTCGAGATTCCCCGAAGCTCCAGGACTCAAGCCTCTCAATCAGATAGTTTAATGTCATACCATGGACACTCATGAAGTGGGGGGGGATCTTACCCCTCCGTAGTGGTTCAGTCATTGTATTCTACAGCCCCAGCCGACAGGGCGGTGATCTCTCTAATAAAATAAAACGGAAATTCTTCCAAGCTGTATTCGTATCAGTAATACTGTATGGCTGCACCAAAACACCTGGAGAAACACTATAGGAGAACTACACCAGAATTCTGCATGCAGTTTTGTCCTGGAAGCAGTACCATTCAAAACAGTTGCTGTGCGGCCACTTACTTTCCATCTCACAAACAATCCAAGTAAAATGAACAAGATATACTGGGCACTACTGAAGTAGGAATGAATTCGTAAGGGACGTTCTCCTATGGACACCTACTCGTGGACACACCAGTGTAAGCTAACCAGCAAAATCTTACATCCATTAGCTCTGTGCGAACACTGGATGCTACCAAGAAGACTTGCCTAGAGCGATGACCTATAGGGATGGATGTAAAGGGAGAGTCAATGGAATCTGTGCTGTCAGTACACGTGGATGATGATGAACATCATCATAACGGTTATCATGATAGGAAATCGAATCGATGACACGAGTTCAAATCCGAGACGAAGTTGTATGCATTTCGCATAGCCCAAATGCCATTGCAAGAGACTATATAGTAGAGCGGACTGGGTTCTTAAGTCTTAGGCAACTAACCAAAGAGAAGGAAAACTGAATTTAAATCAGCTTTGCTCCGCTTTAAAACTGACCTTGTGTCGCATCTTGCTTGTTGCATTAGGGATGGGTAAATATTACCTATTTCGGAGGAACGACCAAATGTTAGTCCTCGTGGCGTTGTGCCAAGCGTGCTGAACTGCGATATCGTCGTAAGCGAGTTCGAGCTCTAGTCTCGCTATTACGCTAACTTTCGGATAACTTGGGAAACGTATGAATCCCCTTATCCCCCCCCATCCAGCTATAGGGAGTTAAATAGCACCTCTATTGTTCTCTTACAAGAATGGTTTCGGCATTAAATAACCCGCAACAATTGATATGCCATTAAACAAAGAAACCAAACTAAAAGAGCAGACTGTACATACCTAGCATGAGCAGTAAGAAGTAATATCTGACCTGAACTAGAAGTGGATTCGGGTAATAAATACAAACCAAAACAAATGGTATCAGGACCACAGCATTGTCAAGATCGGCTAGAATACTGAGAAGAGTCCTGGAGACCCGAAAAAACTTGCTGTCTTTCAGATTCCAGTTAAAGACCACCATCTATTGCTGGTGAGGAAAAACTCGTAAGGAGTGATATAATAATGATAAAATATGAAGGTAACGGTGACACCAATGGTAATTGGTGCACAAGGAACATTATTCATGACATTTCTCAGAACAATGGGAGGAATATGGACAATGAAAAATATCTGCAAAATATCATTCATAGAATTTTGGCAATGGTGGCAGTACAGATCTCGTCAACACTGGATTCTTTGGGTCATTCCCTTAACCAACTGGATACGGAAATATCTGAAAAATGTTCCAGGTTTTTTATTCGTGAAAATTAAAGAAAAAGCCAAATAAATCAAATGATTCCATGGTAGAGTATATCGTCAAGGTTAATCCTTTATGGCATTTATTTGGATTAACGACGATACTGAAATCCTCTGAAAGTAACATGAAACAGTTATGGCCGAAAGAAGTAGAAATAGGGACCAGGGTTCAAATTCTGAACCCGACTCTTTGCTCTTTGCACTAAAGCCCTTGGAAAAGTCATCAATTCATCAGTTCTCCTTTAAGCTATGAGTAGATGGTAGGTAGGATTGGGTTCTTTGCCTTGAGTAGGTAACCAATCTTGCAGAAAGAAAACTCTGAATTTTAATCAGGAGTACTCCGCTTAAAAAAATGACTTTTTGTTGTATCTTTATTAATGCTTATGTTAAAATCGCCTTCAGTAGATGAGATGATGTTACCGATGTAGATGACATGTTATACTAATTTCAGAAGCAAGACATTTATTCACACCTTTTCACAAGTGGATTAAAACTCAGTGATATTTTTCATGCTATTCACCGTTCAGCCAACTCCTATTGACAAAGCAAACGGAGAATAAATGTCACGGTGATCTGAAATTGCTCGCCCCTTTTCTGAAATAACAAAAACAAACAACAAAAACATTTCTTCAAAACTATTTCTTTTTTCTCTTTTTTTTTGGGGGGGGGCGGAGCGAGGAAAACCCAAAACCAACTTCTTTTTATTTCATTTATGTTATTTATCTATCCATCAAAAGAAAAGATTTGTTTAAACACGAATATACAAAACGAATTTTCAAGGACACTCACCAATCGTGTTATATACATATATATATCTATATATATATATGTGTGTGTGTGTGTGTGTGTGTGTGTTCGTTTAAGAGAGGTGCCGCTAAGGATATGAATGACAAACAAACTAACAATTACTAAAGATACTCACCTACCAAGCACTAAGCACTCAGTCTAACCAGAAAAAGTAGGTTATTGCAAGGGAGATAAACCTTGTATCGCATAACATGTCACTTTGCTTTCTGTACAAAAACAAATAAAACAGCACACCACGAATAATTAACACACACACACACACACACACACACATATATATATATATATATATATAGCCCCCCCACACACACACACATATATATATGTGTGTGTGTGTGTGTGTGTGTGTGTGTGTGTGTGTGTGTGTGTGTGTGTGTGTGTGTGTGAACAAAAGTGGCGAAACAAAACGGTATATTTATCTCATGGTTTTTTATTTTTTTAGTGTTCTCAACTAGTTTCAACCTAAGGTCATATTTAGAAAGTAAGTTTGTTTATGGATAAAAAATTCTTTTTGGATGTTTTGTAGGATTTGTTAAGAGAAGCAATGAAAAATGCACTGATGACTTAGCATTTATTATCAGTTTATTCATGTTCGTTATACCTGGTCATCTCACCTTTTTCTATCTTCTCATATAAACCTTTCAAAAAAATCTTTGTACAGCTGAGATATACTATTAATATAATATATATATATATATATATATATATATATATATATATATATATATATATATATATATATATATATGAACATATCAAATTCTTTTAAGTGATTCATTTGATAGTTTCCCAAAAATGATTTTTTAATTTCTTTTTCTTACCATTTTCTCTGAAATCATCCCATTCAATCTTAGATTTCCCCCCACCCAATTATTGCTGTTTTTGATCTGATTAAGCAATTTCTTTCGAAATATATTTTACTCTGTAAGCAAAAAAATTCATTTATTTAGTAGACTTCGTTTTTTAAATCTGTCTTGACAATGAATTTTCAATTCGAAAAGAAATATTGAAAAAAATATCTTCTATAATTAAACATTTCTTTAGTTTCGATTAGATTATTTCTCATTCTTCTTTCTTATAAAGCGGTTAATCCTAATTTCAATAATCTCTTCTTGTTACAATAACAAAAATCTTTTAGTCTTTTTATTATTTTGTCACTTTTTTTATACTCTCCAATCTCAATATTACATTTCAATTTTCACTCCTCGAAACTAAAGCCCGGGCATAAGTATTAGGGATGGAAAATTACTATTTGATACCTATAAATATTCATAGCTTATGTTTGGTTAATGGCATTGTGATGCTATTCAAACTATTTATCTCGAGGAATAAGAGGTTTTAGTAGAGTATCAATCGGAAAGGGATCGTCATCGTGGGATGGGAATTCAAACTCGCTTATACTTCCAAGTTTACAATCCAACGCTTTTTATCCACTTCTCCACGGAGATTTGCCTTGGGGCGGTGTTCATTTACTCAGTCCTAGGCAAGAATACCTTAACAAAGCCCATCCCTCTCCAGGTCTGCTTTGAATTCTGGTTTCATTCTCCTAGATTAATTGCATACCAAGGTTAAAGAACCCGTTCTGCCTTACTATTTATCCATAACTGGGAGAGAATATTTGGATTCATATCTTTCCCAAGGGTATTTACGCCAAGTGAAGTGCAGTCTCGTTGAGGATAACTTTTCTACTTTAAATCTACATACTTATCTATCAATCGATCTAATATATATATATATATATATATATATATATATATATATATATATATATATATATATATATCTTTCGCCTTTCGTAGTCTTCTCTATCAATAAACGTGAAGTTTATTGATTTCACACCCGGCGACAGTGGTTTTCTTGATACGGTGCGCTGTTTAGTCGGGTGCATGTACACAAGGTGTCCGCCTGAAAAACTCTTGAAAGTGACAATCCATTCTTGTATAAAAAAGAAGATGAAAAGAAAACATCGGTAAAATAATTCAGTCACGTTATCTTTGAATTTTTATGTTGATTCTGATTTGAGCAGAACTTTTTTTTTAATGAGATCTCCTGATAAAGGAATTGTAAAATGTCGGTCAACCTTTTATGACTCGTTCAAATGTTTGAAAATATTAGTTTAATTAGAAAGACAACCAAATTTTGTTTATTAAGGGAAGATGTTTCTTTATCATTTTATTTTACTCTTTGTGTCTCTCAGGAGAATAAATTCATTGTTTAACACACAGATAGATAGATAGATAGATAGATAGATAGATATGAACATTCTAATAGTTATATAAATAGATAGATTGAAATAGACTAATAGATAGATATCCAGACACTGATAGATAGATAGATAGATAGATACTAGCAAAGGTATTTGACATTGCTTGGGGAAAACGATAAAAAGGAAAATTCTTTGAGGATTTAATTCTGATATCCACTTTAACAAGATTCCATGAATATAAGAATATCGCTATAATAATACACAATAAAGAGTTCTTAAGATGAAAAACTTGGAACTCAATATTCGTAATTCTGTTAGTTTCTTCTTTTTCTTTCTTTTTTTTTTTTTTTTTTTCCAAATGCAAATTCAATCTAAATTTGGCTATAAAGCAGAAGATCAGGATAATTTTTGTCCATCATATCAAATCAAATTGTAAATTTTGCAACCTGATGACCAAGGGTGGTATTCTACGATCAATGATTTCTTTCTTTAATGGCATATCAACCTTCGTTGGTTATTTAATGCTAAAGTCACATTTGTAAAAAAACAAGGATGATACTATTTAGCCCATGGGTGAGTGGTTCCATATTTTTGACAAGGGTATTAGTTCGAAAGTGAACGTACGAGGATCATTAAATAAGTTTCCAAACTTTTTTCATATGGCACTTTTATTGATAGTACACACATGAAACTCTAATCCCCTTCGAAGTAATCTCCCCCAGCTGAAATGCACTTGTTGTACCGTTCCAACAACTTCTGGAAGGCCCCATAGAAGTCCTCTTGTAAGAGCGTGTCAATGACCTTCGTCACAGCCTCTTTCATCTCCTCAATCGTCTCATAACGACAACCTCTGAGCTTAGGGAATAACCAAAAGTCACAGGGAGCTAGGTCTGGACTATAGGGAGGCTGAGGAAATGTCTTGATGCCCATCTTGGACAAATAGTCTGTGACAAGGATGGAGTTCTGGACTGGCGCATTCTCCTCGTGGAAATGCCACTGACCCGATTTGCAGAGTGCTGGCCTCTTCCGAAAGAATCTCTTCCTGAACTCCCTTAAAACCTCAACATAGTAACCCTAACCCTAACCCTTTGGCCAATCTGCTCTGGTCTATTGATTTGCTTACTCCTCCCACACCTCTCATCATCCCTCACAGACTCCCTGCCTTCCTTGAATTTCTTATGCCACAAAAAAAAAACTGATGCTCGATTCATACAAGATGTTCCAAAAGCAGTCTGAAGCATTCCATACGTTTCTGTGGCATTTTTTCCTCGTTTAAAACAGAATTCTATTGTATATCGTTCTTCTAAAGTCCAGACTGCATTTTTTAAATCCACCAGCTGTGTATTCCAATTCCTGCTGTAGCTGTTCATTTAAACCTGAAATCATAAAAATTGGTCAGTCATCTCATAAGATGTATAGCAATAACATATAGAATTTCCAAGAGTCTACGACAATTTTAAATGTCTGTACAAAAAAAGTCTCGAAACTTATTGAAGACACCACGTAATAAAACGACTGGAGTTTGAACTCACTTACTACGATGTCAGAGTCTAGGGTGTTAGCCATTAGGCCACAGCGGTTCTTCTTGAATAGATATCCACAACTCCACAAGCTCATGATGAAAAAGCATTTATTTTACATGCACAACAAATATTTGTTTTTCAACATAATCTCCTTCCTGATCAATGCACTTAATTCAATAAATATTAATCACATATAACAAACAATATGCAACAAACATGATAGAATTTTAGATCAAAATTCAGTCAAAGTAAAATCGATGTCCTCAAGGTTCCACGCTAATGGTTGCGATCTTCAGGCGATTATTCGAAAGGAAAAAAAAAAGAATGTTCAAAAAGTTGCCGTAAAGAATTAACCAGTGGACCATAATTTAATTCTTAATGGCGACACTTTTTTTCGTCTAAACTGAAAGAAAATCGGACACTTTCAGTTCTCTCGATAGATCAAACGCCTTGTAGGCGGGACTTTGAATGTGCTGACTGTATCCCCTGCACAGGGATAAGAAATCACTCTGGTTAAAAAACAAAAAAAAAGAGCGTCCTCGGTATAACATCAAACTGCATCTGATGGGTAAGGCTCCAGTCGTGGTAGAAAGGAGTTGTTTGTTTGTTTTTTTTTTCATTGCCATTTCTCCCCGGTCCATTCTGACCCGGAGTGGTTGTATTCGATTGGGTGCCATATTCGGTAGGAATACTTAATGCCTTATAACAATAAATTGTTTTTATTAAGAACAGTTAGTTGAAGTTATAATTGTTTATTAAGGGTTATTATTACTATAACTCCTAGCCAGTTTTTCACACCAGCGTTAACTGATGGTTTTTCACTGGAGTCTAAGTGATAGCAAGTTTGCTCACCTCACCTTTTCAGTATTCTTGCTGATCTCAACATTGTTGTAGTTTGAATGGTCTCAACTTGTTCTTTGATTTCTAACTCTTCCAATTCCCTTACCAAGCGTTTGGGGATCGTTCCAAGTGCACCAATTACAATTGGTATCACTGTCACCTTCATGTTCCTTACCTTTTTTTAGTTCCCTGGCAAGGTTTAAGTATTTGTCTCTCTTTTCGTTTTCTTTGATTTTCATTTTTATTATTTTGTGTATTTGAGAGTTTTTCATTCCAGCGTTAGCTGATGGTTTTCCACTGGAGTCCGAGTGACAACAAGTCTCCTCGAGTCTCCAGGACTCTTCTCAGTATTCTTCCCCATTTCAACAATGCTGTAGTTTGAATGGTTTCAACTCGTCCCCTTATTTCCAAGTCCTCCAATCTCTGTAAAAATCCTTTGGAGACCCCGTGCCGAGTGAACCAATTACAATTGGTATAAACGTCACTTTCTACAGGTTTTTTTCAATCCTCTCGCAAGATTAATGTACTTTCTGCCACTTTTACTCTGTGGTCAACCGGCACGACAAAATCCACTATTCGGTAGGTTCTCTTTTTTCGTTTACTATCACTAGGTCTGGTCGTCTGGCTGAGATAGGATGATCCTTTGTATCTCAAAATACCAGGGAAGTTTGTGCGTACATTTTCCCGGATGGATTCTGGGTTGTGCATATACAATTTGTTAGTGTGGTCAAATTTAAACTTCTTGCCCAATTCCCTGTGGATCACCTTGCACACCCTGTCGTGTCTGGTCTTATGCTCCCTTTGCGCTAACTATATGATTGATCGTTTTCTCTGTATCACCACATAATCTAGATATGCTATTTTGTTGCGTCTTCTCTATTTTTGCTTTCATATAGTTAGTCCTTATGGCATTGATTTGTGCCGATCTCAGAAGAGATTCGGTTTCTCTTTTAAGGTTCCCCTTTCTTAGTCATGCCCGCGTTTTCTCATGTGAGATGTCGCTTGTTTGTCGCTTGAAATGCCCATACAGTTGTTTATCTTCTCATTCTCTTCTTTGTTTTTGTTTTCTAGTTATTTGTGTTCTGTTGATATTTGTGCTGTCTGTATCGTTTCTGGTAGCTTCAGTCTTCTCCCGCGCTTTTTTATGTAGTCATTGTATCGATGTATCGACGCTGACTTAAATGCTGGCAAGTCCTATTCCTCCTTCTTTTCTTGACACATACAGTCTGTCTACGTCCTCTATGGATTGTAAGGCTTTATGCATCGTCATGAGTTTTCTTGTCCTCTGGTCCATTTGTTGCAGTTTTTTTCTGGTCCACTTTAAGAATGGTCTCGAGTATCTTACGAAGGGAAACAGCCCAAGTGTTTATCCCTTTGATGAGATTTCTGCCAAGTGATTATCCCTTTGATGAGATTTCTTCGAGTAGTTTCCTTGTTCTCGTGGGCAATTCTTTTTTTTTATTTTTTTCTTTCATCCCCGCATATTTGATGGGGTCCGCTTCCAATATTCCCAAGTATTTGTAGATTTCCTTTTCTCCGAGCGTTATGATTTTCTCTTGATTTGGTAGTTCGATTTCCCCCGTCATATGCCGTTTTCCGCTTTTCATTATTAGTATGGCGGATTTTTTAGTGCCAAATTCTATCCCTATGTTTTGATTGCATATTCTCACGGTCTATATTAGGGTTTCCAGTTCTACCTAATTTTTGGCAAACAGTCTGATGTCGTCCATGTACATGCTGTGGTTGATTTTTCTTACGATTTGTGAAGTTTGTATCCGTCTGTGCATCTCCTAACCAGGTGATTGAGTGGCATCATCCATGTTATAGATAGATTTTTCCGTCTTGTATTACTCTCTTTGAGAGTTTTGTTGATCAATGCAGAGTAGCTCTCCTGTACCTCTGGTTCACTTGCAGCATCCTTTCCGTTCTTCGGGGAAGAGTCTCCGGCTTATTAGCCAATCGTATATCTCTTCCCTAGTTTGTGCCGTTCGTATTTTCCACATCATCTGTAGGGCCCCGTTATGGGTCAGTAGTTGTGGGGAGGCGGTTCGTTTTGAGGAGTCTTTTTGGATCAGGGTGATCTTTTCTTTTGTCATCCATTGAGCTATGTCTGTTTCTTGTAGGTATCTATTCATTTCGATAGCCAGTCTGTTATGGACGGAAGTGATTTTTAACCAGTATCAATATATATGCCATTGTGGGATGGTATTTTCCAATTTCGTATTTTTTTAGTGTTGCTCTGAGTGAATCAAGGTGTATTTTCGCCTTTGGTCCTTATTCGAGTCCTTCTAACTATTTTCCCATATTGCTTATCCATTTGGCTTTTCTATTATGTTCTGTTTGTTGTCATATTTTGCTGTAAAATTGTTTTGTTTTCATCTCATCCGGTTGTTGGTATGTGTTTATTATTAGTTACTTGAAACTACATAACCGCCTGCAAAGAAATGATTATAATTAAATAGAAATAAATATTTTAGATATTAATATGAGATAGAAATACGTGAAACCACATAATGGTGTGCAAATTATTTTTATTGAAGAGGAATAATTTATTCTATGTAACAATGCGCAAAAAAACTCTTTAAAAAACTAGAAAAAAAAGTAAACATGAACGCAAAACCTTCTTGGTGTAAAACAACACTGGACAGGTTGACGTGCCGTAAAAATGGATCGATTAAATAATGAATCCATCAAATTTGTTTGTATTACAAAGACTCGGAGATTTACATAATCCGAAGATTAGTTAGATAGAATTTAACGTCAGTTGGAATTCTCTCAGTCGGGCAGAAGCAAATAAAAAAAAAAACTCCCCGTATTCCAAATATCATCAACCCCTAGGATACTCCAAATATTGTCCAACTTGAATCAGCCTCATAAAACACGATAAATCTAGATATATCTCCGCCCAACCAACCCGAGGAGTTTAGTTTTGACTCGGCTGTGTCCGATATGAATCAGAAAGAAGAACAACAACTACGAGTATAATTATTCAAATGACTTTGGTTCAATCATACAGTATCAGTAGAAACATTTTTGTTTCTAAGTATATATACACGTACAGACACGACACGTTGGATAGTAGTATAGATTATTTAAGTAACTTAAGAATTAACCGACTAAAGAATTCAGTCGCTGACGAAAAAAAATGTACCATAACCTGGTTTAGTCGTTAGAGCGCTACGCACGTAACAAGAACAGCCCATCCCTCTCCAGGTCTTATGCTGGTTTGTATTTAGAGTTTTCCTTCTCCTAAACTGGTTGCCATACCAAGGTTAAACAGTTTAGTCTGCCCCAATATTTACCCATAATTGGAGGACAAACAGTTGGGTTCATATCTTTCCCAGAAGTATTAAAGCTATGTGAAATATAAACAACCTCATTCAGGATTTAAACTGGGGCAGCCGAGTCCACTTCTAATGATGATAACCGTTATGCCATGTGCGTCTCCACCCTAGACGAGATACGCATTATAAGAAATATTTCGAGAGTAAAATTTAAATAAAACAAACAAATTTTTTAAATAATTCCACGGCAAGTGTAGACTAATAGGAAAATAAGGATGGTCATACGGCAATAAGAATATTTTTTCACTCTAGATGTCTTATAATAACCTTTTAAAGTTAAAACTAAAAACAGGTTGTCTTTTAATTTTGTATACAATAACAGACAGGAAGTCGTTGAAAGCAAAAAGAGACTAAGGTCATTCTGACCTAATTACTTTATACAGAAATATTTTTCGAACTGCAACAAACAAACAAAAAGAAAAACAAAAGCAAAAAAAAAATGTGTCCGGATATGACACTAAACTACATCTGATGGTGAAACTGATGAGTGGGAAGTTTATTTTCATTATTTGTATTTGGTAAGAATACATAAAACCATTAAACTGTCTGGACGTAGTGGCTAAAGTCCTGGACTGCGGCCTCAGAATAAGCGAGTTCGAACTTCAGTTACCCTAATCCGTTCACTTTAGGACTAATATCCTTTAGAAAGGCATGAACTTCCTTATCTCTCCATCAGCTATTAGTTAAATAGTACCACTATTGTTCTTCTACAAGGATGGCTTTGGCATTAAATAACCAACAAAGGTTATATGCCGTTAAACAAAGAAACTGAGCCATAGAACTGTATAAAATAATACATAGCATTATTTACATTAGGAAGATTGAAAACCTCGTTTTTATTGTTAATTACTTGAAACCTTATGACAGTTTGTAAATTAGAGGGTGTTTGATGAGAACACTTGTTTGTTTGTTTGTTTGTTTGTTTAAGTTTATGGCATATGCATTGTAGGTTAATTAATACCAAATTCTGTTCATACATATATCAATATATATTAAATAGATATGATTTGGAAATCCATTTGATAGTTCACATTTACAAACAAATGTGAGGGTTTGGGTTTGTTTGTTTTTTGTTTTTTGTTGTTTTTTTTTTGGTTTTTGGGAGGGTTAATTTTTTTGTTTTGTTTTTATTTTTTGTTTTTTTCAAACACATTTAAATGGTTTCAAGTATTTATTTCTAACACGAATACTTCTATTTACTATTAATCAGTTATTTTCACACAGTTAAATGGTTTTAATCATTGCTAAGTAACAGTCACAATTGAATATCAGTCACTTATTCGCGCAGATATTTTGTAGGTAATTTCAGTTTTAAATGGGCTAATATTGCACACTAATATTGCTCTTGTTTCTACTCAGATGGTTTCAATTAATGTCATTTAACACTTATAATTCTATTCAATATTAATCATTTGTTTGCTGACAGAGAAATGGTTACAAGTATTGCTATTTAACCCTAATTCTTCTATTCAATACTAATCATAAATTGTGCACGCAGTCAAACAATTCCAATTATTTTGCTATGTATTAACAACCATTCAATTTAACATAAGTCATTTGTTTAGTTGGTTTCGTCTGGTGGGGTTTTATGGCATATTTATTTATGACATTATAAGTTATTCAATATCAAATCATTTTTATACATATATATTAAATATATATGATTCGTAAATACATTTTGTTGATAACATTTTTAAGTGGGTCTGAGTTCATTCTTTCGCACGCAGTTAAATGGCTCCAAGTATAACTATGTATCTCTAACAGTTCAATTAAACATGAGTCATTGGTTTACACACAGTTAAATGATCAAAGTGTTCGATTTCTAACAACTCACTTTAACATAATTCATTTGTTTGCACACAGTTTAAATGTCAAAAATGTCAAACAGTTCTATTTGACCCATAGATACACACTACCAGGTGCAACCATAACGGGCCTGAGTAGACCTGAGAAACATGGCAATCAATAAAGAGGTACTCTATATTCCCCATAGCGAAGTAACCTCAGATTGTTTAATGTCATATCTAGGACACTCGTTGAAGGGGTCTTACCCCTCTGCAGAGATACAGTCGGTGTATTCTGCAGCCCCAGCCGACTGGACCGGCCATTTGTTTATTTAAATATCAAACAGTTCTATTTTACATAGGACCCTATCAGGTGGTACCACTTCGGGGACCAGAATGGACCTGGGGCCAATGCCAATGAAGGAGTACTCCACATTCCCCAAAGCTTCAGAACTGGATCCTCACCATCAGATGTAGTTTAGAGTCATATTCACGACACCCGTTTTGGGTGGGATATTACCCTTCTACAGAAATGCATTTGGCGTATTCTTCAGCACCAAATCCACTCAACCCAGGAAGGCTTGATATCATATTACTGTGTGCCAAAAATAATCAAACTAATCAATTGCACAAAAGGGTCGACATGCCGTTAACAAACAAAATAAACAGCGTTTTCGTGAATAATTTTCTCGATTTCAAATCTTATCTATGCAAAATCAGTGGAAGTAGTTTTGGTAATGTTAACAAAATCAAAGTTAATAATAAAGACGCGGTAACTTCTGCTTAACTAAATCATTTTGGATTACATCATCAAACGATTGTCACCGAGAAAGTCTCAGCGAAAATTAATTTTTACCATTGGAATTAATCAAAACGCTTTCATTGACACGAGATGAGAAACCAAATATTTGTCACGAGGATATTTAATTACAAACATTTCTTATGGCGTCGTTTGGTTACGTTAGGTTGAAACAGATTTTCTAGTTTCAACGTCTGAATTTAACAACAATACACTCGGATAACGTTTAAATGGAAACGGTGACACGAGTTCAAATCCTACACCAAGCTGTTTGCGTCTCACTTTTTGAGAAGCATGAATCTTTCTCTTCTCTTCCTCCACCCACAACCTGCCGCGAGGGTTAGGGTTAGGGTTAGTGCTGGCCAGGTTCTTTAGCTTTGGTATAACAACTGGTCTAGAAAGAAAATTGAATTTAAACTAAATGGATTCCGCTAAAAAAATTGGCCTTATCTCGCATCCTGCTTGTAGTAGAAGGGTTAGATACTCACTCTCAAATTGTGCGGATACTAAATGCCGTCTTGAGGACTTGTTAAGAACGATAGCCGACATATTGAGATGGATAGTAAGAGAGTGAGAGAGACTGAGAGACAGACAGAGACAGAGACAGAGAGAGTAGAAAAAGTCAAAGGAATCTGTGCTGTTAGCATCTTTGATGATGATGATGATGATGAGGCGATAGTCGTGTTTCGAAGAAGAGAGAAATAGAGAGAGACAGGTAGAAAGATAGAGAGAAACAAAAAATCGATAAACAAACTTTCTTCTAAAGAATAATCATAAAACAAGAATTATTCTTTGACCCTGGGAGTTTAAATGATATTTGCATATCATTGTTGTATACTCGTAGAAATATCAATAATAACAATTACTGTTACAAATACAGGCGGAGTCTGTCGTTTCGGATACGAACGGGTTTATTAATTTCTGGCTTCAATCCTTGGCGACACGTGGAAAGAGACACAATTCTTAAAAGCTAATGCTAACGATACTATGCTGACCTCCACTCTCCACGCACGGCGCATCCTGTGGTGTTTAAGATCTCTGTCTGTTGAGATCCGAAAAACTTAGCCGTTACCTTCAACAGTCGACCTCAACTAACTGTCTTTTCAAAATCCTCAAATTCTCAAGACCATCTCTACTGGGAATGACGTCATCTACATTCCAGCCCCATTTCCTGTCTGAAGATTTATCATGACATATCATGATTGTCGTATCCTTTCCGTGCGAGCGTAAGACTGCACCATCTAACAATGCACCTGGACTAAGAGACCCGAGTAGTTCAAAGCTTTACCAAACTAAACGATAAAATATAATTAACGAAAAATGATTTATATTAAAAATTTCATTATCTAAATTATATAACATCACTCTTATAGCACCAAGGACACATACTCCAAGTTTTCGTATTTTGATACGCGGGTACCTATCGTTCGCTGTTGTCACGCAGGAAAAGTGAGGGGGGGGGGGAAAAGAGGAAAGAAATACCGACATGACTGCTTTCCGACCATTCCTATCTAAAACCAAAATCTCTATCACTCTTCACTCTCCCGCTCCTTACGGCAACAATGAGAAATATTCAGAAAAAATATTTGCAGAGTTCTGAGAGAGAGAAAAAGAATCATTACAACTCTATTTCCTTCTTTCGATAACCTCACCCAAATTCACCGATTTTTTTTTTTTTTTTCGATAAATGAGTCGTTGAATCAAATGAAGGTGAAATGTGAATTGTGATCAGGAAAACATGGCAGAAAATGAAAATAATGTAAAAAAAAAAAAAAAAGTTCTGCGATCGAGCATTTTAAAAAATCAGGATACTAAAAGAAGATTTACTTTTATGAAAAATATTGTTCATCATGAAGTTGTAAATGAGGAAAATATGTTTTTCTCTCGTTTCATTGCTGTATTTAATATTTCGATTTGGTTGTTTGGCTTTTATATATATAAGAAAAAAGGTATTGTGCATACAATGTATACAATATTAGATTATTGTACACAAAAAACATTGTATATAAAAAAAAACATTGTATATACACATATGAAATATCATATAACTGCATACAAAGAATATTGAATATAAAAAATCATTGTATATACATATATAAAATATATTATTGTATATAAAAACATTGCATAAAAAATATTGTATATAAAATTATTGAACATAAAAATACCATGATATATTAAAAAATATTGTATATGTGACAGTAGAATGGACGGCCCCTGATAAAATGAAGGCGGCAGCCAAAAGCAAGGCAAATTCTTTCTACCTTTGGCAGTGATCAATGGACGGTTAGATATTTTTTCGTCTTTTACTATATTGTCATTTTAAAATGCATGAAAGATTTTATTTTTTGTAAAATCACGGCTCTATATTATCTGTGCTTTAAATGCAAAAAGACTAATACTGTAATTCCAAATAATAGTTGAACCATGTAAGGGGAGGTAAAAGAGGCTAATACTTTTGGAATTTATAAGTGTTTGAAAACCTTAGTTAGCGTAAAAATAGAATGCCTATAAGGATACAATGAACCATAAATAAGGACTCTCTGACGAAATTAAAAAAAAAGGAATTGTTGATTTGTACTAAACTTAAAACAGGCAGTGTGGAAGGATTTTTTCGAAAGCCATGGGAAGCAGGCATGGTGGACGCAAAGGCGGACAAACCCAATGACTGGTCAAAGCCATGTCTAACCAGGTTCTGGGCATACGAATCCTATGGGACAACGTCCAGGATCAAATAGCTCGATTGGGGGACTACTGCTGCTCATCTATTAAGGGTGGCTTCTATTGATGAGAATAAAAACACAGCCATCGAAATATTACTATGACTCATACTCAAACCACTTGTCCAAACTGCATCGCTCTTCGCACGAATAAAAAAAAGAGAGTGTCCTGCTGAGGTTGAAGCTCTGTCCCCAGTGTTCGAAAAATCAGCTACAGAACTCAAACTAAAGCAAAAATAACTAAAATACAAATGCACAATACAAATAGAGACATTCAACGCAAGAAGTTTAAATAGGATAGGCCAACTACCGGAACTGACAGCTTCTGCGATAGATCATAACATAGACATAATATGCATACAAGAACACAGATACATTCATAGCGAAGATATTAACTATCAATGAATGGACGTTTGTCTCTGCATCTGCATGAAAAAACTCAGTCGATGCCACAATAGGAGGTGTAGGTATGCTTATTGAACCACGGACCCTAAAATCACAAAATAGCATCAAGAAAATACAGCCGAGGATGATGGTAGCTACATTTAATGGCAACCCCATCGCAACAATCATCTGCTAAAGCCCTACAAATGTTAGTGAAGAAACGAACCTCATCGCCTTCTATAACGAGCTATCCTCCCTTGTTCGTAGCATCCCGAAACACAATGTTCTCATCATCGATGGACACATGAATGCCCAAATTGGTAAAAACGTAAACCACAAATTCAGCTTACGCGACTCGTCAAACAGAAATGGGAAACATCTAAAAGATTTCACGCTAGAAAATAGATTAACATGCCTCAATACTAAATTTCAGAAAAGAAAGGTAAAACTAGGGACCTACGCAAATAATACTAAAGCACAGATAGACGACGTCTTTATAGATAAGGAATGGAATAATAGCACACTGAATTGCGAGGCATATTCCTCTTTCGAGAGTATGGCCTCCGATCACTGAAATGACACGGCAAAGATACAACTGAGCCTTCGAAGGAATGCGGTTCGAACAACAACAACAACCGTATACTATGACTGGCCCCTGCTTAACAACAGGGATATTAGAGGTAAATATGTTAACACTAAGAAACAAATTCGATGAATTTCAGGAGATATCAGAAACATCTACTCCGAATGGCGAATATGAGAACTTCGTAAATGATCACTTAGAAGCAGCAGTAGAATGCATACCAACTAAACAAAGAGCTAAATCTAGATTCCCGTGGGAGACATTAGCGGTTTGAAAAAAGCTTGCAGACGTGAAAACTGCTTCCAAATGCAATAGGAGGAACCCAACCAATATAGGATGCTCAGAAAGCACAAAATGAATTTACTAACATATACCTAAAAGAACAAACAGAATACATACAAAATCAGATCAATAAAATTAGAGACTCCGTCGAAGGTAGACAATCTAAGATAGCATGGCAAACGCTAAACGAAGTGAGTAGAAGGAAGAGCACTGCGAAAGCTAAACTAAAAAATAACAGCCAACAAGAACGAATACACTTGCGGAAACGACATTTCGAGAATTCACTCGGAAAACCTCCGAAAGTTACGTATGAACCAATCACGAAAATTATTAGTAATCAACAAGACATCAAACTAGGACAGTTTACACAAGAGTAACTCGACTCGGTCCTAAGAAAAATTAAACATAGGAGAGCAGTAGGGCTTGATGAAAAACACCCAGAAGTTTGGAAGACAAAGGAATTCGACGTCATACTGCTCCGACACTATAATGCTGTATATAACCAAAACACAATGCAGATTGACAAAGAGATGCATCTTCCCGTTTCCTAAGATGGGTGACCTCGGAATAGCCATGAACTACCCAAGTATAACCCTTACATCCATAACGGCCAACATCTACAATACTCTACTACGCAACCGCACAGAACCCAAAATTGAGAAGATACTTAGAAAGAACCAAAATGGCTTTCGGAGAAATAGATCCCCGACATCACAAATTTTGACTATCCGACGAATTCTAGGTGCAAAAAACCTTGAGTCAACAATATTATTTGTCGACTTCTCCAAGGCCTTTGACTCCATAGACAGAGGGAAGATGGAGCAAATACTTCTCGCCTACGGCCTACCAAAAGAAACAGTCGCAGCCATAATGATTCTTTATAAAAACACGAAAATAAAAGTCTGCTCCCCGGATGGAGACACAGACTACTTCGACATTGTAGCAGGTGTGCTACAAGGAAACACATTAGCCTCATACCTGTTTATCATCTGCCTGGACTATGTGCTTAAAACGTCTATTGATTCGATGAAAGAAAACGGTTTCAAGCTGGTAAAGAAAAGAAGCAGAAGATACCGTGCACAACTATAACGGATGTGGACTACGCCGATGATATAGCGCTTCTGGCAGGCAAATACACCCGCCCAAGCCAAAATCCAGCTACACAGTCTGGAACGTGCAGCCGCTGGCATTGGCCTCCATGTCAACGCAGACAAGACGGAAAACATGTGCTTTAATCAAACAAGCGACGTCTCCACACTAAAGGGTTGGCCTTTAAAACTAGTTGACAATTTCACCTACCTAGGAAGCAGTGTCTCATCAACCGAGAAATACATCAACATGCAACTGACAAAGGCATGGACAGCTATCATTAAGCTATCGGTCATATGGAAGTCAGCCCTGACCGATAAAATAAAACGCAGTTTTTTCCAAACAGCGGTCGAGTCGATACTGCTATATGGATGCACTACATGGACGCTGACTAAACGTATGGAGAAAAAACTTGCTGTGAGAAATACTGAACAAGTCCTGGAGGTAATACCCCACAAAACAGAAGCTGTACAGCCACCTACCACCCATCACGAAAACTATCCAAGTTAGACGAACCAGACATGCGGGACACTGCTGGAGAAGTAAGGAGGAAATCATAAGCAACATACTCCTGTGGACCTCTTCACATGGATGATCAAAGACATGACGACCAACCAGAGCCTATATACAACAGCCCAGTACCGATACAGAATGTAGCCTTGAAGACCTCCCGAGAGCGATGGACGATAGAGACGGGTGACAAGAGAGGGTCAGGGAGATCCGTGCTGATAGCGCGACATGATGATAATGATATAAAAACATTGCATGTGAAAAAAGTTGTTGATAAAAAATATCATTGTATATAAAAAAAAATATTGCATATGCATATATAGAATATTATATCATTGTATCTACAAATATTGTATTTAAAAATATTGTAAATAAAAATTATTGTATATGAAATATCTTTGTAAATAGAAAAAATATTGTATATAAAATAATATTCAAACAGGCTTTTTTAAAACTACGGAATATTTCTTTTTTAGGATCTTCAAGTTAAGACATGCAAGTCTTCTTGTTGTTTTTCGTACATCAGGATCAAAATGACAGAGAAAGTGTTCCATATTTTTTACCCACGCGCTTTCAATCATGTCCCCGGGGGAAATATTGGTTGGGGTGATTGTTTGGTGTAAGTTTTATTTATCTATTTGGAAGTTTGTTTTTATTGTTGGTCCATTCAGTTAGGAGAGTTTATTGTAGGAGAGGTGCTAATGTTAGTGCGTTAGATATTCAATATGTTTAGTATATTGGTACCAGTGTTAAATGCTTTTTTTTTATGTTAGAACTTTTATTTTTAATGCATATTGCCTCAAGGATTTGTAGGCGATTTTTATTGCTATTTTTATAGAGGATTTTTATATTGTCAATGAGAATCTGTCGGAGGATTTGAATTTGTCGGTGTCTTTGTCATGTTTTGTCATTAGATGTTGTTTTATGGCACTTGTGGCGTTGTAGTGTGGCCAATGTAGGTATTGATTTTTAAGTTGCTTTCCCAGACAACTCTCGAAGTGGGCATGTAAATTTATAAACTACATTGGTTTAGTTTAAGAAAGTTTGGGGGAAAATTGTATTATTTTCAACGATGAAGTTTGAAGTTTTACATTTCGTGTAGTAGATAAGTTTTATTTGTTTTGGTTGGTCGATGGGTTTAATGTGTCTGTGTATAATACTGGTAATTATTTGTTAGTCTAATTTGTTGTTTTTGTGCATTTGATTTCTGTAATATAAACTAATTCTATTTATGTTGTTATTGGTGTTGCTATTGCTATTGTTGTAGAAGGTATGAAGATATAGTTTTATTTGTTGGTCGACTAGTTTATTCGGGAAATTATTATTTACGAGGGTGTGATTTATATTTGTGCGTTATTTGTAAAATATTGTCTTAGATATTGATATTATATCAATCATTATAGGTTATTTAATGCCAAATCTTTTTATACATATATATTAAATTTATGATTTCTAAACACATGTCAAACAATTCTATTAGACTCATAGATAGGTCCTAATCAGGTGCCACCACTCCAGGCCAGAGTGGAACTGGGGGCGATGGCAATGACGGGGTAATGGCATTACTGAAGCCTTACAATCAGATTGTTTAGTGTTATACCAGGACACTCGTTGGGGCGAGTCTTACCTCTCTGCAGAGATACAGACGGTGTATTCTGGAGCCCTAGACGACTGTGCCAGTTAATTTTGGAGTATATTATAGTATAGGTTTATTTTGTTGTATAAAATGGGTTATTATTTTGTTGTATTATCATAGGTTATCATAATGTTATATTATAATGGGAGTCCAGAGTGAACTATCTCAATAAAAAAAAACAATTAGAATACATTCCAGGCCAAATCAATAAAATTAGAAATTCGGTAGAAGATAGACGATCACAATTTCCATGGCAGACAGTAAATGAAATGAGTAAAAGGAAAAGCACCTTGAGAGAAAAGCTAAAAGCTGCCAGTCAACACGAAAGACTTCAACAGTGGAAAGAACATTTCAAGAATCTGCTCGGAAGCCCGCCTGAAATCACTGATAAACCTTATGAAAAATTATTGATGCCTAACGAGACATCAAAGTAGAACAGTTTATAGAGAAAGAACTTGACGTTGTACTGAAAATAATTAAAAACAGAAAAGCTGCAGGCCTCGATGAAATACCTCCTGAAGTATAAAAGACAAAAAATTCAGGACATTCTTCTTCGATTATGCAACACTGTGTGAAAATAAAACACAATAGAGAAATAGACGAATGACTGTTTCTTCCTTTTCCCCAAGAAAGGCGAGCTCGGAATCACTTAGAACTACAAAGGCAAAACTATTACAGCTATAGCTGCTAAGATTTATAATGTCCTGCTTCTAAATCGTATTCGATCTGAAGTTGAAAAAATTCTTTTGAAAAATCAGATTGGCTTTCGGAGAAATCGATCCTCAAGATCACAGATTATGACTTTGATGTGTCGAATCAACGAAGGAGTACATAAAAAATCTCGGGACAACATTATTAGTTGTTGATTTCTCCAAGGTATTTGATTCCATACACAGATGGAGCAACTGATGGCGCCACCGACTTCTTCGACATTGTCACTGGAGTCTTGTAAGAAGATACATTAGAGACATATATGTTTATAATCAGCCAAAATTACTGACAACGAATGTCAATTGACCTAATAAAAGAAAATGGTTTCCTATTGAAGAAAACAAGAAGCAGCTGATATCCCGCAGAAACTATGATAGATGAAGTCTGCGCAGATGATCTAGCGCTTCTCGCAAATATCGAACCCTTACTACATGGCCTGGTGTAAGCAGTAGGAGATATACGTGAATAGGAATAAAAGGGTTCATGTGTTTTAAGGAGCCATTTCCGCTTTGAGTGGCTACCCTTTGAAATCAGTAAACCAGTTCATACACCTCGGTAGCAGCATCTTATCTACTGAAAGCGATGTTAACATGCGCATAGGGAAAGCGTGGACTCTTACTGATAGGTTATCGATCGTACAGCAATCTGATTTCTCTGATAAAATCAAACGAACTTTCGTTCAAGCCGTAGCGCCGTGTCAGGATACACCACCGGGATACTAACGAAACGCACGAAGGAAAAGCTTGATAAAAACTACACAAGAATGCTACGTACTGTTTTGAACAAATTCTGGAAGCAACACACCACAAAACAACGGTTGTACGACCACTTACCTTCCATCTCACAAACTATCCTATTAAATCAACATGACAAGCTGGGCACTGCTGGAGAAGTAAGGACGAATTCATAAGTGATATTCTCTAATGGACTCCTACATATGGTCATACCTGTGTAGGCCGAGCAACCAAGCTTAAAATACACTCTGGACACTAGATGCCGTCTTGAAGACTCGCCAGTAGCGATGGATGACAGAGACGAATGGTGAGAGGTAGTTGAACAACTCTGTACTATCAGCATAATTTGATAAGAATAGGTTCGATTAGAATCCTATGAATCTAAATTTTCAAAAATCTTTTTAAACAAGAAAGATCAACCAAATGTAATTTCAAACTATCCTATAACTATATATTAAAATGTTTTACAATCCAACAATGAAGAAAACCAGGGCAGTAAAAGAGGGATTACTTTTACGAAAAATATTTTTTATCATGAAATTCTTAATGAGTAAAACATTCTTTTCGGTAGTTTCATGTATTTGTTCAATTTATTCGATTTAGTTGATTAGTTTCTTTGTTTAATGACATATCAACTTAGGTGGGTTATTTAAGGCTAAAGTCGTCCTTGTAAAAAACAGTTGTTGTACTATTTAACCTATAACTGGGAAAGATAAGAGAGTTCATGCCTTTCCCAATGGTATTATTTGTCCGAAAGTGGACGTAATAGTAAGACTCGAGTTCGAAGTTACAACATGGCCGCCGACCAGCATTTAATTGGTTGTTCTCTATATGAAAATATTTCGATATATAAATCATAAATAAACCATCAAAAATACCAAATGGAGTATTAATCGTTGGGGTTAGTTTGTAAGTACATAATGAAATGTCTGCTGATTATTATTATTCTAATTATTATTATTATTATTATTATTATTATCTGAAAGAGTCCACACGGTGGCTTGAATTGGCTGTTCGATCGTCTGTCTATCTGGTGAGGACCCCGTTGTTACTTCTTACACCTGGCTGAGTGGGAATTTCCCAAGTCAAATAAAAAAAAAAAAAAGATAACGAACAGAAAGATGACAGAAGAAAAGATAAAACACAGACTTAATATAGCAACACTGTAAGAAGGCGAGGTCTGCGACATCTTTGACATTCTGCATGTGTGTATAGGTGGCTATCGCGAGAACATTGCGAAAATCCTAAACAACCACCAAAAATGCTGATTCACACTGAGCAAAACTTCAACGCTTCCCTGTGCTGCCTTCTTTGCCAACGTAGCCATTCTGTTACTGCTCGAGACACTTCTCTGCTTGCCTCGTTCTCCCAAACTGCTTGATTCTTTTTCCGCTGACTCTCCGACTCTAAGAGTCAGACTGCTAGTCTTGGACTGACAATTCTTCGACTCCAATCTTAGAAGGCCGGTCTAAGAAATTCAAACTGACCCCACGCTTGCCACCTCAAATTCCGGTCTCCGATGCTCACGCAGGTTCACTTAGATTCACGCACGCACAGCTCTTTATTTGTTTTTGACACGAAGACCGGCCATAGACAATACACCCAAAGAAACTTCTGCAGATAGCCCAATACCGTCCAAAGATGCTGAAGATAAGAATCTCTCCAATTCTGATGCTCATCCACAGCACACACACAGACCCACACACATACATCTATATATATATATATATATACATGAATGCACATTATTGTACCTCAATTATCATCAGCATCATCATCATGTCGCACTATCAGCACGGATATCCCTGACCCTCTCTCGACACCCCTCCCTATCGTCCACCGCTTCCGGCAGGTCCTCAGAGCTGCATCCCGTATCTACAGAGAGCTGCTGTATGTATGTTCGAGCTGGTCGCCCTGCCTTTGCTCGGCCATGTGAAAGGGTCCACCGGAGTGCGTCCCTTATGAGCTCGTCACTACTTCTCTAGCAGTGTCCTGCATGTCTGGTTGGTCTAATTTTGATAGTTTTCGTGATGGGTGGTAGGTGGCCGTACAGCTGCTGCTTTGTGGAGTGTTGCCTCCAGGACTTGTTCAATATTGCTTGCAGCATTCTTGTGTAGTTGCCGTCCAGCTTTTTTTCCATCCGTTTAGTTAGCGTCCATGTAGTGCATCCATATAACAGTATCCACACGACCACTGCTTGGAAGAAACTGCGCTTCATTTTATCGGTCAGGTCTGACTTCCATATGACCGATAACCTCACGATAGCTGCCCACGCCTTTGCTAGTCGAGTATTGATGACTGTCTCGCTTGATGAGACAATGCTTCCTAGGTAGGTGAAATTGTCTACTAGTTCCAGAGATCTACCGTTTAGTGTGGAAATGTCGCTTGTTTGATTAAAGCACATATATTCCATTTTGTGTGCACTGACATAGAGGCCAATGCCTGCAGAGGCTCGTTCTAGACTATGTGGCAGGGTTTCAGCTTGGGCGGGTGTATTTGCCAGAAGCGCTATGTCATCGGCACAGTCGGCGTCGGTAATAGTTTTTGCGGGGTACCTTTTACTTCTTTCCTTTGTTAGCTTGAAGCCATTTTCTTTGATTTTATCGATAGATGTTCTAAGTACGTAGTCTAGACAGATGATAAAGAGGAATGGAGCTAATGTGTCTCCTTGGAGTACACCTGCTACAATGTCGAAGTAATCTGTGTCTCCATCTGGAGAACGGACTTTCACTTTGGTGTTTCTATTGAGAATCATTATGGCTGCGACGGTTTTTGGGGGGGTAGACTGTAAGCGAGTAGAATTTGCTCCATCTTTTCTCTGGGAATGGTTGCCCGTAGGTTTTTTGCGCGTACACTTTTAAGAATTCTTCGGATAATCAAAATTTGTGATGTCATGGATCTATTTCTCCGGAAGCCATTTTGGTTCTTCCTTAGTATGTTGTCAATTTTGGGTTCGATGCGGTTGCGTAGTAGGGTGTTGTATATTTTGGCCGCTATGGATGTTAGTGTTATACCTCAGTAGTTCTTGGCTAATCCGTGGTCGCCCTTTTTAGGGAAAGGGAGGATGCATCCCTTCATCCATCTGTCTATCGGGTTTTGATTATACGTGGTGCCTTCAATAAGTTTCCAGACTTTTTTGTACAGGCATTTAAAATTGTCGTAGACTCTTGAAAACTCACTATGTTATTGCTATATATCTTATGAGATGACTGACCAATTTTTATGATTTCAGGTTCAAATGAACAGCTATAGCAGAAATTGGAATATACCCGACAAAAAGCCTGATTGTCACAGCTGTTGAATTTCAAAAATGCAATCTAGACGTGAGGACACTTTAGAAGAATGATATGCAATAGAATTCTGTTTTAAACTTGGAAAAAATGCTGCAGAAACGTATGGAATGCTTCAGACTGCTTTTGGAGCATCTTGCATGAATCGAGCATCAGTTTTTGGTGGCATAAGAGATTCAAGGAAGGCAGGGAGTCTTTAATGGATGATGAGAGGTGTGGGAGGAGTAAGGAAGTCAATACACCACAGTTGATTGGCCAAACGGTTAGGGTTAGGTTACTATGTTGAGGTTTTAACGGAGTTCAGGAAGAGATTCCTAGGGAAGATGCCAGCACTCTTCAAATCGGGTCAGTGGCATTTCCAGCAGGACAATGCACCAGTCCACAACTCCATCCTTGTCACAGACTATTTGACCAAGATGGGTATCAAGACAGTTCCTCACCCTCCCTATAGTCCAGACCTTACTTCCTGTGACTTTTGGTTATTCCCTAAGCTCAGAGGCTGTCGTTATGAGACAATTGAGGAGATGAAAGAGGCTGTGACAAAGGTCATTGACACGCTCTTACAAGAGGACTTCCATGGGTCCTACCAGAAGTTGTTGGAACGATAAAACAAGTGCATTGCAGCCGGGGAGATTACTTCGAAGGGGACTAGAGTTTCATGTGTGTACTATCAATAAAAGTGCCCCTACGAAAAAGGTCTGGAAACTTATTTAATGATCCTCGTATACGGCATTGCAGTTTCGTAGTAGTATGTCGTCGAATTATCTGGTCTTCCATACTTCTGGGGGAAGTTCATCGAGCCCTGCTGCTTTTCTATTTTTAATTTTTCTAAGTACGGAGTCGAGTTCTTCTTAAGTAAACAGTCTTAGTTTGATGTCCAATTGCTTACTTAAAATTCTCGTGATTGGTTCATCTGTAACTTTCCGAGGGTTTCCGAGCAAATTCTCGAAGTGCTGTTTCCACAGATGTATTCGTTCTTGTTAGTCGGTAGTAAA
The DNA here is from genome assembly GCA_963585895.1 of Sepioteuthis lessoniana. Taxonomy (NCBI): domain Eukaryota; kingdom Metazoa; phylum Mollusca; class Cephalopoda; order Myopsida; family Loliginidae; genus Sepioteuthis; species Sepioteuthis lessoniana. Next base: position 1,259,825 of record OY757909.1, read on the forward strand.
TCTTCCATAAACGTATTTTGAAACACAAGAAAACTTTCAGGTATGAATTTTCGAAATGTAAATTGTTTTTATAAAACTTATTTTTTAATGTAAGTAAATCATCAAATTTTCACAGATTATTATTATTATTATTATTATCCTTTTTCACACTAGCGTTAGCTGATGGTCTTTTATGGATTCTGAGTAACAGCTAATCTCCTCAAAACTGCAGGACTCTTTTCGGTATTCTTGCCGATCTCAACAATGTGGTAGTCTGGATGGTGTCGATTCGTCTCCTGATTTCCACTCCTCCAGGCTTCTTACTAAGCTTTTGGAGTTGGTTTCAAGTGGACCCACTACAATTGGTATCACTGTCACCTTCATGATCAACAGTTGTTTTAGTCCTCTGGCAAAGTCTAAGTATGTGTCTCTTTTCTTTTTTTTTCTTTTTTTTTGATTATCTTTGATTTTCACTCTTGGACGGGAAGCCTACTATTCAGTAGGTTCTCTTTTTTCTTTTCTTTTTTTTTTTTTTTTTTTTTGTTAACAATCACAAGGTTTGGTATTCTTCGGTGATCTGTGAGTATCTCAAAGTCACAAAGAATTTTGTATGTCTCATTCTCCAGGATGGATTCTAGTTTGTATATATACCATCTGACAGTCAAATTTCAAATTATTCCTTACCTCCTCGTGGATCACCTTCTCCACCCAGTTGTGTCTAGTCTTGTACTCTTTTTGCGCTAATTAGCAACATTCGCTTATTATGTTTCGTCTGAATCACCACACCACCTACATTTACTATTCTGTTGCGGCTAATCTATTTTTGCTTTAACATAGTTGGTCCTTATGGCGTTGTTTTCTGCTGCTATTAGAAGAGATCCAGTTTACCTCTTAAAAATTCCCTTTTCGTTGCCCTGTCCGCGTCTTCTCGTGTGATGTTTCGTCAGTTTGTCGCTTGAAATATCCATACATTTGTTTTTCTTCCCATTTTTGTTTGTTTCTGGTCGGTATAATTAGTCTCTCTTTCCTCTTTTGTATGTAGTCTTTGAGTCCTTGAGGATGTGTTGATCAGGAAATCACCTATTGCTCTTTTCCCCTTGTGGCATCCTTTCTATTCGTCGGGAAACAGTCATCGGCTTACTAGCGAGTCATAGATCTCCTCTCTAATCTGTGCTATTAGGATATTCCACATCATAGGTAGATACCTTATCGGTTTATATTTGCTGGGGGCAACTCCTTTGTGCTGGGGTGGGTAATCGGGATGGTCTTTCTTTTAGTCATCCAATCGGGCATATTTTTTTACTCATTTTAAGAGTCTGTCGTTCGTGGATAGACATAGGTTTTTAAACCAGAGTCCATGTATACCGCCATGCCCTGGCGTTTTCCAATTCGGTACTTTTTTCAAGGTTGCTCTGAGCGATTCCAGTTGTATTATCACCCCAGGGCTTTCTTCGAATCCTTGTCATTTTTTCCATGTTATTCATCCATTCGGCCTTTCTGTTATGCGCTTTCCGTTTTCATATTTTACTTAAAAGTTGTTTTGCTTCCATTTCATCTGATTGTCGGTATATCTTTGGGAATTATCTTTCTAGTTGTTAGATTTTTTTTTCATTATTTTGGAATGTCCTATTTTGATTGTATTGCTTGACCCTGTCACGCTATCTTTTAAGTTTCCCTTCTTTTACCAATATCTTTTGATTTATCTCTTCAAGTTGGGTTATCAAATTTGTCTGTTGTTTTGTTTTTCTTTTCATCCCAACATATCCCCGTATTTTTCTCCATTTTGTGTCTTTGCTTGCTGTCGTAATTTCTTTACAAGTCCTTCAAGCCTAATTTCCCATTTAGGTTTGTTTTTTTTTATCTCTGTTCAAGTTCCTCAGGGGCACACCAATTTTATCACAGACTAATTTCACCCCCGTGTAGATCAGCTTGTTTAATTCAATGACGCTAGTCACTGGAATATTTGTTAATGATTTGTTTATCTTCTCGGTTTTTACCTTGGTTTTTTTTTCAGCCCTGCTTCCTGAGAGATGGTAATGTTGTCTTCTTTTCAGTCAGGATTTCCTTTGTTACGGCTATGTTTACTTTGTTTTCTTGCGTTAACATTTGTTCTGCGATGTTGGGGCTCTGGCGTTTCGCTTCTCATCATTTTGCCTTTCAATTCGGTTCGGGGGTTGTTGCTTTTCAGTATTTACCATTGCAGTTCGCCTGGTAGTGTCTTATTGATATTATGCTCGATTTATTTGTTGGTATATTTCCTGTATCACAAGGTCAGAAAACCAACATTTCTTTAATATCATTCTATCTTAGTCAGCAAGCCATCGGCTTGTGGTATTAAATCAAGGGGATCCTGTCCAAATTTCTATCATTCTTTTTCTATGTTTATATCCTTTTTGTGTAGCATTGCTATTAAGATAACAGTGTAATATATGTTCATTTTCTTCCCTAATCCACTTCTGCTGGTGTCTCTGAGCTTTTAGTAGTTGAACTGAAATTAGAACAGCCAGCATTTGCCGGATGCCTATCGTTTCTTCCAAGAAGGGAGCAGCTGTCTAGGTCCCACGTTGAATTATGTTTCAATTTGTCATTTTTTCATGGCTATACCAGACCGAGGGTTTTTATTATCTACGCTCGTGTCACTGATGTGAGCAGGTTCTCTTGAAAGTAAGTGGACATTTAAGCGGCTCACAAAAAACGAAATCCACCTAAAATTTGTAGTTTTAACTTAGTTCAAGTCCAAACAGTCTATTTGCTACATTGGTTTAGGATTGATATTCCTAAGTTCAAACTCCAATTTGGTGGCATTTATAGATGATCTTTAGTCTGCGTTTCAAGTATGCTATATAATCCCTATCTGTTAGTGGATAGCAGTTTTTGCCAAAAATGTTATAGTCACGTGATCTGGAAAGACCCATCTGTCTACTACTACAAAGTACTACATTCTTTTTCCCTACTTTGCACCCTCTAAATAATATATGCAAAATTAATACAAAATATTCAAAGGTAAAAAGCTTACAACTTTCTTCAATGATGAAGACGCAGAAAACTTTGAAGTCTTTAAAAATGTATATTAACTGGTAATAGTTTTCAGTATTTCAGCAAAGTTAAAGTTGACAATGAAAGTTTGCTTTGAAAATCTTCATTTCATGCTGACTGCTTTTTTTTCCGTTCTATGAAAAAGCGTCTGCTATAACACCATTACTAATCCGACCATCTTTTTCATTACTTTCCCCCTCTCCTAATAACTTATACAAAACTGATATTCAGTATCCCAAGAAAAAAGTCATATAACTTTCTTCGATGATATAGAAGGAAACTTTAAAGTCTTTAAAGATATTTACTCACTGATAATATTTTTCAGTATTTCTTTGACACTCTTATTATTATCATTTTTACTCCTTGAGAATTTTTCAAATCAGCGTTAGCTGATGGTCTTTCACTTGAGTCTGAGGGACAACAAATCTCCTCAAGTTTCCAGAACTCTTCTCGGTATTCTGACCGATCTCAGCAATGCTGTAGTTTGGATTGTCTCCACCCGTCCAGTTATTTCCAACTTTTCCAGTCCCTGTATCAATCCTTTGGTGACTGTAGCAAGAGCACCAATTACAATTGGTATAAGCGTTACTTTCATGTCCCATAGTTTTTTGGATTCTCAAGCAAAGTCGAGGTACTTTTAATTATTATTATTATTATTATTATTATTGCCTTTACTACCACCATTACTATTATTATCAATATGCTAAAAAATGCAGTAGAAATGAACTTTAGAATTCGAGACACTTCTTCTGCAATTCAAGTAAAGTAACTTGAAAAATTCAATGACAAGTAAAAGAAAAACATAGATAATGATAGTTAAAATTATAGTTGACTGTAATATGTAAAAATATAGTTATATCAATTTCTATACAGTCATAGATAATCTATCCAAAAAATAGAATAAAATCAAAAAAATAGGTTTAGCATCATTTAATTTCTTATTATTATAAGAGTTTTTCACACCAGAGTCAGCTGATGGTTTTTCACTAGGGTCTGAGAAACAGCAAGTCTCCTCAGTTCTCCAGGACTCTGCTCAATATTCTAACCAATCTCAACAATACTGTAGTTTGGATGGTCCCCACTCGTCCTCTTATTTCAAAGTCTTTCAGTCCCTTTATCAATCCTTTAGTGAGTGTACCGAGAGCACCAATTACAGTTGGTATTAACATCATTTTCATGTTCCATAGTTTTTTCAGTTCTTTAGCAAGGTCTATGTACTTATCTTTCTTTTCGCTTTCCTTCACTTTTACTTTGTGGTCAGCCGGAACGACAAAGTCCACTATTCGGAAAATTATCTTTTTGTTGACTATCGCAAGGTCTGGTCGTCTGGCTGAGATTAGATTATCTTATCGTATCTCCAAATCCCAGAGAATTTTATACGAGAATTTTTGTAGGGCAGAGATCTGGGTTTCGCATATACCATTTGTTCGTATCGTGAAATCTAAACCTTTTGCACAATTTCCAGTAGATTACTTTTCCTACTCACTTGTGTCTAGTCTTATACTCCCCGTAAATGTTTTTGCATTCTTTTCGTTCTATTTTCTACACAAACCTTTCATTCAATCAACAATTATATCCGTGTGTGTGTGTGTGTGTGTGTGTGTGTGTGTGTGTGTGTGTGTGTGTGTGTGTGTGTGTGTGTGTGTGTGTGTGTGTGTGTTAATTAGATCAACGTATTATCTCAGGTGAACTTGACTTTTTGAATTGTTCTACTTCTGGTCATTCACTTATCAAATTTAAAGCAAATATAAATGATTGGTTGATTGATTTTAACGGTATGTCAACCCGTCAAGGGTTATTTTTTTACCTAGAGGTATTCTTATCTAATACTAATATTTCATATACAATTATATGGCTTCATTAACTATTTCTGTTTAATAATAATCCCATATTTAATAATAATCTCATCTTCACACAGTTTTATGATTTCAAATTATTATCAATTATAATCCTTTGCTAACAGTTATAGTTTTAAGAAACTCTTCTTAATACAAATAATTTACAGTTTTATGGTTACAAGTGTTTCTAATATTAATAAATTTCAGGATATTTATTTGACCCATTAATGGAAATCTAAAGGTTACAACCACTCCAGGTCAGAGTGGGCTTGGAAGTGATTGAAATGAATGGGTACTCCATACTCCCTAAATCTCCGAAATTGGAGCCTCACTTTTAGATAGAATTTAGTATTATACCCCGGACATCCGCTTTTGAGGGTGAGGGGCTTCTTACTCCTCCTGTTGGGGATGCAGTCGACGTATTTTAAGTCCCCTTGACAGGATTATAAACTTAAAGCAGAAAAATGAAATCCAAGTAAATTGAATTATTTGAAGAGAGCAAAAAAAAGGAAATATATAAAAGCATTTCTTCTTTGATGGTTGATTATATATTAATCAACGGAACCCAGACGCCATCTTGGATTAGAATTAATTGATTGTTTTTAACGGCAACTCGTCTACAAAAAATTCAGGTTTAGATATTAGCGAATAGTATATATATTGTCCATTTAAATTTATATTATTTTTGTGTACCTGTTTCTTACCAATTTTTTGATCGTTTTTTGTTTTTGTTTTTGTTTTTAGGACTGCCACTTCATGCTAATACTTGATGATCTAAAGATTCGAAATCTGAATGAAAATTTATTTCACGGTTATTCACATTTATGGATCCCGATTCACGAAACTTTGCTTCAATGTCACAAGTTTTGCACAACACAATGAGAATTGAATTAACATGTAATGAACTGTTTCATTATTACTACGACTAAAAATCAGAGCATTTAAAATAAATACACAAATATAAATGTATGTAAACTCCCATGTGTGTGTGTGTGTGTGTGTTTTCAGGCATAGAAATGCCATTCTCGGAAAAAAGAAAAAGCATTTAGACTTTAATTTAAAATTTTGAATTGTTTCTACACTAGCCGTTAAAATTTGAGATCATTTGAGAATCGGTCAAGTTATTAGATTACGAAAAGATATCCATTTTTCTGAAACACCTGTATATCTCAAATACTTGGTTTAGGCTAGGGTTCATCTGATGTTTGCGTTAGATGGGCCATCGAAAGTTGATCGCCTGGTCCAAGGGAGTCTTCCTCCCAAGCAATACCTGGCAATCCAACATTTTTTTGTGACGGCAAACGCATGAGTCCAAATTCGTGCATAGCCACCACAATAAAATGACTTCATATTAAATCTGACTTGGTGTAAAGTCAGATAGATCAATATCCTGTGTATCTCAAAGGATATTAATTTTTAAAGAAATTCACTATATAAGAAATAGTTTGTGAAACGGAGGAAGAGTGAGAGCAATAGAAAGATTTATAATCTAATCATTGTCGGTTGGTTGGGTTTTATGGGTTATTTAACGCTTTATATATATATATATATATATATATGTGGGGGGGTGTTTGTGTGTGTGTGTGTGTGTGTGTGTGTGTGTGAATTGTAAACGAATACTTTGAAGGTAAGTTTATTGTTAAACGAGTTGTTAGAGCTCATTTGTTTGCACATTGTTAAAGGATTTCAAGTATTCTTATCAAACATCAATAATTCTATTCTGTATTAATCACTTGTTTGCACATAGTTAAATGGTTTCAAGTATTGCTATTTAACATTAGTAATTCTATTCATCAAGTATGTAATATGAAAGATTTGCACCCAGGTGTTTGATTTCAAATAACTAATAATAATCCATTATAAATGATTGAACAGTTCTATTTGACTCATAAATGGAACCCTAACAGGTACAACCAATCTGAGTCAAAGTGGACCTGAGAGTAATGGCAACGAAGGGGTAATCCACATTTCCCATAGCTCAAAGGCTGGAGCCTCACTATCAGATGCAGCTAATGCTAAATATTCAAGTGAACTGCAAACTGTTATGATGAAAGCAGCAAATTAAATTTGATTTTCAATTCTGACGACTTATTTTCTCTTTTGTCTTCTTTAAGAAAGGCTACACTCCACTTGATATCTCGTTGCGAATTATCTAAATGAAATATTTCATAGCTTTATACTATGACAGTCCATGAACACAAACATAGTGGACTGAACAAACCAGTTTGCTTTATTATTCCACAAACAAAATGAGGAGATGTGTGGTGTAACGGTTATCCTTGTGCAAAATGAACTCGGTGAGCCAACCTCAAATCCTGGACGATGCCGTTTGCATTTCCCTTCGACTTAATACTTTATGGGATAAATGAATATATCTCATCTCTACTCTCATCCAACAATGAATAAATAGTAGGACAAACTGACCTCTTTAGCTTTTACATGCAAGAAGTATTGACAAGAATACATAAATTATGCACATTATGAACAAGCCGTATATGAAAGGGGTACAAAAATGGCCAAACTTTTATTTTATTTTGATGGTCATAGCCACGTGGGCTTTAAGTTTCAAAGAAGCGACGAGAGACACCATTCATTGTTGGGAGAGGATAACGTTTCTACAGTTCAAAAAATGTCTTTACAGTTCAAAGAACAGAGTCAAAAGAGACTGGGATGGATTTTAGGATTGTCGCAGGACTACGAGCAAATCAATGGACACACCCATTTTTCAAGGGAGAAAATTATTTATGGTCTCCTTACTCTGGTTTGACATCACAGTTATCCGATTCCTAAACTTTTTTATCCATAACGGAGGGGAAAGTAAAGATGGATTTATGTATTTCCCAAGGGCATTAGCGTGAAGGGAAACGCAAACATCTTCGTTCAGGATTTGAACGCGGGTCAACGATTTCATTTCCTAACATAAGACGAAAACCGTTTCGCTTAGTGCGCCACCCTGATAAGGGAACCAGAATTCAAAATCAGTTTTATGAATCAGGTCAGGCATCGTTTTTTTTTTTTTTTTGTTACTGGTACCATATAAACCAGCGCAACCTGCCACATGAAGAAATAGCGATAGGCACCGACAAATAATCCTTCCATTACCCTAAGAAAGAGAATAATCCAGCACTTCGACCACCAAATAGATCATTGTATATAAAGAAGAAGAAGAAGAAGAAGAAGAAGAAGAAGAAGAAGAAGAAGAAGAAGAAGAAGAAACAGTCACCCTAATTGTTATCCATAACAGAGACCAATTATGCTGCATCGTATATCTACTTTCTTTACATATAGGTGACAGATTGCACCCACTGAATAATTCTCACTCATCAGCTATATGCGTGCATGTGCATATAAATAACATACACACACACACACACACATACACACACACACACATATATATATATATATATATATATATATATATAATTATGCACACATATTCACTTGCATAGCGTAGACACGATTCGTCGGTAGTAAATGTGTGTGTCTGCGTCTACATTGGTGCACTCACGTGTCTTTGCAAAATGTTTCAGCGTTTTGATTTCTATTGGTTTTATTATATAAAAAAAAACACTCCTGTGTTTTAATTCAATTTGTTTAAGGGTGGCTTGATATTGCTCCGTTGCAAAACGGGTACAACGACATGACAACGTTATCAGTAGTAAAGACCCCCTTTGACCGCGTAACCAATACATTTCATTTTCTTCAGTTTTTTGACTTTTTCATTAAAGCAGCGCAAGAGAAAATAACAGGTGGTTTTCACCACTCACTAACTCTACTTCCTCCTCCTCCACCTTTCTCTCTCTCTCTCTCTCTCTCTCGCTCACTCTCTCTCTCTCTCTCTCTCTCTCTCTCTCTCTCTCTTGGTCTGTTAACTATCTTTCTATTTTAGTCTTTTCATATCTATCTATCTATCTATCTATCTATCTATTTGGTGTACTCGATGGTCCGAGTGAATTTCGACATCAAATCTATTTTGGCGGCAGCGCATTATTTATTTATTTATTTATTTATGTTTTTTTTTTCTTTTGACAGTTTTTCACACCAGCGTCAACCAATGGTTTTTCACTGGAGTCTGAGTGACAGCAAGTCTCCAGGACTCTTCTCAGTATTCTGACTGATCTTAATAATACTGTTGTTTGGATGGTCTCCTTCTTAATCCCGTTTAGGTCTTCTCGAGTGAGATTTTGCCTGTTTGTCGCAGTTGTTTTTCTTCCCATTTCTGACGTTGCGTTACCAAGTTTGAACGCAGGAGATTTCTTGAAGGTGAAAAAAATGCTGTTCCTCAGGGGATTTTGCGGGGATGAGATTCCCGTTTAGATCTCTAACGTTAAACAGTACTCACCATGAAGACATGCTGCAGCGAGACGTAACTAATCGTACAGAATTTAAATGTATTAAGTTAAAAAGAAAAAGGAAAGAACAATTTGTTTCATTAATTATTCACGCTATAAACATTATTAGATAGTTTTTATTGGTGGATCTTCAAGGTGAAGGTATAAAATAATTACATAGAATTAGAGATAAATTAGGTTGAACTATACGGATAAAAAAAATATTAAAATCGATAAATATCCTAAGTGTTACTTGAATTTAAAAGATATTTCTCAACAAAATTTCTTGAAATTTTTGATAAAATGATATTAACTTCTTAAGACAATAAGTAAATCTATTTTCTGCTATGGTTGCACGAGTCTCGGGGAGTTGTGGCTAAAGTGCTGAAATGAGACATAGTGAGAGAGTTCAATCTCCAGTCACGATATTAACATTCATTTTCGGACTAATATTCATGGGGAAAATATAAACAATTTTATCGGTCGATCGCCCCCTGACATGCGGGTTAAATAGTTTCACAACTGTCCCTCTTGAAAGATTACTTTGACATTTAATCTGTTGTTATGTGAATTTTGTCGTTTGTAATAACGACTCACGTTTGTAACCGTTGGGTGGAATTTTTTATTTTATTGTCAACAAAAATTGTAAACTAGATATCAACCGACTGAGTTGCTTATTGGACCGAAGAAAAGGTATGAGTGCAAAAATTGTTTCGTTAGATGCAAAGGAAGATTTTTTTTTATCGAGAGGGGGTCTCAAACAATAAACAAGTCAGCTCTAATCTCAAATTTTAAAAAAAATCCATGAATTGTCCAACTTTTATAATAATTCACATTTGATTAAAGATTACTAATAATCTTTAACTTACGATTGAATGATAAATAAAGACAATGACATAGAAATAAATAAAATAAATATGCAGAAGTAATGCTTTCCCCAGAGGCCTCTGAGATGAAGAGAAATCGGCTTCCGGGCCCCAAAAAGAAACTCTTTCTCAGGAGCTTTTACCACCCCGACTGAGACGGACGAATCTTTTCCTCACGGCTGCGAGTAGGGAATCTATGTGCTCGGTAAAGCCCGAGGACATAGCAGCGCGTTGGGTCTCTAGTAAGTTGCGGCCTCAGCTGAACGTGAACATAGAAATATGACGGACCCTCAAACTTACACTTTGCCAAAAATGATTCCATAATGTTCTTCAAGCGCCTTAACTGGGGGAACCCGACTATTTTTACTAGTTTCGGAAAACATTCCACACTACAGAATAATCACAAACTCCAAAATAGAAATTAAGTTTCAAGAAATTTCTGTCTTTTCTTTTTTCGTCCTTTTTTTTTTTTTTCCTTTTTAGCTCCGATGAATAAAAAGAAAATAACCAGAGAATGGGGTAAAAATAAAAAGGAGTGTCAGATAGAAACTTCAAAGTTTCCCAACAATAAGCAGATACTTGAAACAAACCTTTATTGTGCTCCATACTAACGATGGAAGACCGACTGAAAAAGTAAAAATGTTGAAATTGATAAATCTCTTCAGCATCACCCACTTCATTAAAAAAAATATTTCCAAATAAATTTTAATTTTTTAAAAAACAATAATAACTTTATGAGATAACATGAAAAGGATATCGCTCAGTCTGCCAGGGCTGTAGAATATATCGACTGTATCTTTGCAGAAGGATAAAAAAAAAACAACGAGCGTCCAGTATATGACCCAAAATGGAGCTTTAAGCAATGTGGAGTATCTCTTCAATGCCATTACTCCCAAATCCACTCTGACCCAGAGCGGTAGCACCTGTTAGAGTCCCATAAATAGAACTTTTCAAACTTTTACTAAAGATTATTATCAATATCAAATAGAATTACTAATGTTAAATTGCAATATTTGAAACTGTGTGCAAACAATAAATAACAATACTTGAAACCGTTTAACTGTGTGCAAACAAATGAGATCTGGATCGTTTAGAAATGTTACCTACAAACTATTCACTTAGAAATCATATATATATATATATATATATATATATATATATATATATATATAACAGGATTTGGCATTGAATAACTGGTTAGGGTTGATAGGCAATAAAACACAACCAACCCGAAAAATATAATTGCCAATTCGCCTTCTTATTATGTGGCTTTATCTTTTATAGTAACTATTATTGTTTGTAAACGTTTGGAGTAATTTTTTTAATTGACAACAAAAATTGTAAAATAAATATTGTTTTACAAAATAAAAATAGATAGAAAGGACACCAAACACTTGTCTGTTTGTCACGGCAAAATAAAAACTCAAGGGACCCTGATTTATGATTGGATTGATTTTTATGTCAACCAGTTCAAAATTATTTTTATGCCGAGCGAATTGGGAATCATTCTAACTTTACATTCATATTTATATTTTTTGTGTTGTTGTTTAAAGTCATTCAAAAATTTGAATATCAAATGAGAAATAATGGAAATTTACTAAGCTTTTAGCTCAGATATGGCTCAAGGCCATATGAAAGGGGCACCCAATGAGACTCGAACTCACTGATGTAGGTTTGCTAGTCGAGCTTGCTAACCATTACACCACCAGAGGCGCCTATCAAATGAGAAATAATGAATGTTTCTTTAATTCAGTTGCCAAATATAGTGTTAATTATTTCATACGAAATGTTGTGACTGGTAAAATACTATATATATATATATATATATATATATATATATATATATATATATATATATATATATATATATACATATATATATATATACTCATCGTTGGTGAGTCCGAAGGTCGATTTTATGGTAGGCATCAGCCTTTACTCAATGATAAGTTCAGTGGAAAGGCCAACGAGCCTGGATCAATTGCTCCAGTGAACAATATGTATACTAATGTTAAAAAGAGTTTGAGTTTTGTTTAACGGCATATCAACATCTGTGGGTCATTTAATGCCGAGAAAGGTTAAATTGATTTTGTCATCTATGTGGGTTTTAGGGTTTAGGGTAGGGTCTTTTATGATAATATTTGGTGAAAAGTTGGGGGGGAGTCAAGGTGTTCTCTAGTTTGGTTTGGTCGGTTTGTTCGGTTTGTTGGCTTTTATAGCATCTTCATCCCCAATGCTAAATTTCGTTTATATACATATTAAACCTAAAATTTCCAAACAAAAATACTTAGTAGATAATATTCCAAACGAGCCAGAGCCCACGTGTCAGCACACAATCAACTTCAATCACTGGTAGATAAAACTAAGAATTCAACATCAGCAATTTTGTTTGCACACAGTGCAATGGTTATACATATGATTTGTAAACATTTTGCCAATAACATTTTTAAATAAGTCAAAACTTATTTTTCTTCACAGTTAAATGATTTCACGTTCCTCCATCCAATATGAATCATTCTATTTACTTTTAATCATTTGTTAGCACACAATTAAACGGTGTCGAAAACAACTTAACATCAGTCATTTGTTTGCACACATTTAAATAAATATAGATGATAAGTAAGACATTAGTTAGTCAGTAGTTTCATTTTTACTTTTTAAGTGGATGGTTTATAAGTAACATTTTTTTAAAAAAAGACTGAGCTCATCTGTTTGCCAACAGCTAAATATCTTCAAGTATTGTTGTTATTTACTATACCTTCCAGATCGAGGCTGGCAACTATACGGTCTATGTCACTATCCATGCGTTCAACATTATAGGATCTTTGTAGGGATTTTGCTGATCCCTGACCATTGTTCAGTTTATTCATTCCCATGGGTGAATATGTACTTGATGCTGAGTGAAATGCATCAAATTTGGCCGGGGCCAACTTAAATGTGCCTCCTGGTCTTTCAATGTTCATGTTGTGATGTGCAAGGTTAGCACTTGTTAGTGGCTAATCAAACTTCTGATATTTGTCTCTGCCTCCCACCAGACAGGACTTGACACAAGTTCAAAGTGGGGATTAGGAGAGGGGAAGGTTGGACACGAGCCGAGGTTTGAGCCCTGCTGATCTACACTGATCATCGGCCCACTTATGGCAATGTAGGCCTGATGAGCTTAGCTGAACATTGACCCAAACATGAGTGAAGTCACGGATGCCTGATTATAGCTTAAACAGCTATTCAAAGGTGTCAAAGATGTCAATAATGCTGCCCGCCCACCCGCTGAAAGTGGCCCAGCCGAAGCCATTGGATTTTCGACCTCAAGTCTGCCATTGAGCATTGACCATCCGGCACGGATGCCAGACGAGACGCTGAAAAGCCTCTGCGCCAATCACAGTGGCTGACAGAGCTCCGATTTTGACTCTGCCTCCCATCAGACAAGATTTGACTCAAGGTCAAATGATCCGATGGTCGAATTATAGTGGGGGTTAGAGGAAGTGAAGGTCAGGCACGAGCCGTGACTCGAGCCCTGCTAGACTGTGCCGGTCAGCGGCCCATTTAGTGCAATGTGGGCCTGACGAGCCTAGTTGGACATGGACCCAAATCTGGATCCAGGCACGTATGCCTGATTATAGCTTAAACTGAACAGCAAGGTCCAGTGCTATACAAGGGTGACATAGGTGTCAGTGATGCAGTTTGCCCACTCGAAGGTGGCCCAGCGGAAGCCGGGTGCCTTTCTGCCTCAAGTCTGGAGTATTGACCGTCCGGCACGAATGTCTGACAGTACGTTGAAAAAAACTCTGCACGAAGCAGTGGATGATTGAGCTTTTCATTTATTCTCAGTGAGAGAGACATATATAAGCTGTCTGTCATGCAAATTGGGTAGATTCATTTGCCATTATCACAACAGTTCACTTTGGTGTTTGTATTTACTCTACCAGCCTGACCAATGGGAACCTGGACTTTCTGTTTAAGTTGGACCAGCTTTTTGATTGTGGGTATTGAGTCCGTTTCAATTTCTATTTGGTCTGTACTTTTTTTTACTTTGTTTTTAGTTTCTATAGAAAGATTTCAAGTTGTTTTTTTTTCTTCTTTTTCCTTTTTTCTTGAAATTGATCCATGTCTATTTTTGTAGCTTGTGTTTCATAGTTTTTGAGGGGTTTTTTGTAATGGCTGTTTGGGTGTTTATTGACATAGTTTTTTTTTTTCAATATTTCTATATTAGGCTTTTAGGGTTTTAATTTGATTTGTAGTTCATTTATTAGGTTTAGCAATTCTTATTCTATTTTTTATTTGAGTGTTTATTTGGTTTTCATTTGGATGAGTTTTGTGATTTTAACAAAAGTTGGTTTAATGAAGAGCATTTCTACAAGTCTTCTTGTTTCTAGGAAACTAATTTTTTGTGTTACTTTGATTTTTAAGATTTCGCTTTCTTTTTCCCAGATTTTGCCGAGTTTTGAATCTGCTCTGTGGATTTTTATTTCTGGTGGAGGTTTTGGTTTATTAAAAGTTAGTATGTACGTGTTCGTGTCGATGGTTTGGTTCAATTTTCTGATTGCGAATCTTTTGACGTCAATAACATTTTGTTTTTTTTTATTCATTTTTTTGTATTTCTGTAATAGAGCATAAGGATAAGTCCTTGTTTCTTACCCTCTAAAGGTGTTTAGTCTCTCATCAAGATATTTAGATTTATATCGTTGAATTTTTCATTATAATGTCTGGGCTTGTTTTTTTGTTTTGCTTTTTTTTTTGTTTTTTGTCAGCTCCGACCGCCCATCTAGCTCAGTAAGGGCCAAAGTGGAGTGTTTCAAATCACGTGACCTCTTTGGTTGCCGGGTCACGGACTGCTCAGCCACCAGGAGCCCATCCTCAAGCATTATGGGTCACAACCCACGACCAATAGGTAGCCTTATAGGTGGGAGTTACCGAAATGCAATCGTCGTATTCTACACTCCCAACCGACAGGACGATTTTAAAAAGAAAATACAACTCTGGATGGTCTCTTGACAAGATAGCCATTTGTTGTAGATATATATATTTGTCTTCACCTGGAAATTGTGTCCCATAACAGCAAAGTAGTGTAACATGTCGTACTATAAAGCAAAGTAAAGATTCCAACTTTATGTTCTTTCAACCGGGAAAAAATGTATTAGAATATTTATTTTCATATATTACCACCACAAGAATGATAAATCAATTTTTTCTCCTTTTTCTGTTCGAACTTTTCATGGATTGTCATAACTGTTTTCATAGTTTCTTCATCTATCATTGCATCTGAATTAGAAATGAGCTGTACAAATATTTCTTTAGCTGTCAATATCCAGTTTTCCCAACCCAGTCGGTTGCAGTTGCAAAATACACCAACTGCATCTCTGTAGAGCGGTTAGACATCACTCAACGAATGTCCTGGATATAACATTAAACCAAATCTATTTCACCATCAGATTCAGGAGTATGTGGTATATAGAGTTCCAATAAATCTGAAAGAATTAATATATCCAATACAGCATCCATTAAAATGACTTCAACTGATTCTAGTAAGTTTATTTTTTCCTGAGCAAATTTGACGCTATTTTGTGGTCCTAGATATTTTCAAGAACATCGGATAATCCTTTTTTATAAGATGGCCAATGCAGCCAAGAAGATTTATCTCCCTATAAAGTTCTCCCATTTTCAACAGCACAGATTTCAGCAACTGCAAGATTATTCGTTTGTTTGATACCACTACCTGGTATAAAGGGGCTATTTCCCCTTGTCTTACTCATTTCCAAACACAACTTTGAGAAGAAGACACGAATGCTCTAATAAGCAATGACGGAAATAATGAATTCTGCTTACAGAACACACCAAAAAGAAATGGTGAATGTATATCAGGGGAGGTGCCCGTGGTGTAATGGTTATCGACGTAGGAAATGGACACGGCGACACGAGTTCAAACTAGTCTAGGAGAAGGAAAACTCTGAATTCAAACCTGTTAAACTCCGCTTAAAAAAATTGACCTTGTGTCATATCCTGCCCGAGCGGAGGGGTTGGGTATATATGGTATATCAGAGTTTTCTCTCAAGGACAATCTTGTATGCCTAAACACTAAATTCCAAAAAAGGACGGGAAAACTCACATCGCACTCAAGTGACGTCAAATCAATGTGCGATGTTGGTTGATGGGTCAGTGGTAGAGTTTCGGTTCTGCATTCTGTGGTTGCTGGTTCGATCTTCCATGGGGGAGATCACGGTATACACTGCTGATGAAATCTAATTAGGTCCAAATAACTTTCCAGTTTTTCCGTATGTTGCGCGCAAGTGTTCGCCTGATTTTCTGGTCATGGTAATTCAATACACAAAATTCCTCTACTTAAAAAAGAAAATGTACATCTACCAAAACCTGCCTACTAATTTACGGAGGAATAATTTGATTCAGTACAAAAAACAATTAAAAGCAGAAAAGCTTTGGTGAAATACCTCGCGAAGTAAAGAAGACAAGGAAATTTGATGATATACTTCTTTGATTATGCAATACTGTGTATAAACAAAACACACGAGAAAAATGAACATCTTCTACTTCCCAAAGAAAGGTGACCTCGGAATCCCTAAGAACTATAGAGGTAAAAACTTTTACTGTTATTGCCACTAAGGCTTTTAATGCATTGCTTCTCAATCTGATCTGAAATTCTTTGGAAAAATCTGAACGGTTTTCGAAGAAATCGATCAACAGTATCACAGATTATGAATATCCAACAAACCATCGAAGGAGTTTGCACAAAAAATCTTCAAGCAACACTATTGTTCGTAGATTTCTCCCAGGTATTTGATTCCATGCACAGAGGAAAGATGAAGCAGATATTACTAGCATATGGTCTCCCCAAAGAAAATTTTACGACTATTATGATGCTTTACAAAAACACGAAAGCAAAGGTTCGCACACCGGATGGTGATACCGACTTTGACATTGTTGCCGGAGTCTTGTAAGGAGAACTTTTAGCACCATATATGCTAATAATCTGCTTAAATTACGTACGTCAGTAGATTAAAAAAGAGAATGATTTCACATTTAAAAAACAGAATTATTTCACAATGAAAAACAAGAAGCAGACGATATTTTGCAGAAACTATAACAGGCGCAGACTACACATATGATCTAGCGCTTCTCACAAATACACAAGCTCAAGCCGAATCCCTGCTAAATAGCCTGAAACAAGCAACAGGAAGCATTGACCTCTACGTACACGCAAATAAAAATGTTCATATGTTTTAAAGAAAAACGAGCCTCTGAAATTAGTAGACCTGTTCACATACCTTGGTAGCAATATCTCATCGACTGAATGTGATGTCAATATACACACAGCGACTGTGTTGTCTGTTATAGACAGATCATCGATCATATAGAAATCTTATCTCTCTAATAAAATGAAACGGATTTCATTCAAACTGGCTGTGCCAGTACTACCGTAGGACTGCACGACTAGGCTCCTAACGAAACGATTGGAGAAAAAAGCGAAATAGAAATTACACAAGAATGCTACGTGCTATTTTAAACAAATTCTGAAAACAAAAGCTGTACGGCCACTTACCTCCCATCACAAAAACCATCCAAGTTTGATGAATAAGACATACAGAGGTACTGCTGGTGGAGTAAAGACGAACTCATAAAGGATGTTCTCGTTTGGACTCTTCCACATCGTCACGCCAGTATTTGCCGACCGGCAAGGACTTACATGCATGAGCTCTGTTCGGACACTGGGTGCTATTTAAAAAACCTGCTCGGAGCGATGGACAATAAAAACAGATGGCTTGAGACAGAATCGGGAAACTCCTTGCTACCAGTACGACCTTATGATGACGATGATGATAACGGTAATCGTTCAAAATGACTAAGGCTTTGCTTTCAGATATTGCACTATTTGTCCTAGCATTTGGATTGATAAAAAAGTATTTCATCATGAAAATATTTTGCTTCATATATTACATACTATATGCTTCTTGCGTTGAATTTTTCATCTTAAGGAATACGCCCATCATTTCAACCTAGTGTGCCAATGTCAATTGTTCGTCAGCATTATCCTCAAGATATCTCATGGTGAGTTTAAAAACATTATATTATTCTTGTTCTAAAGGTCGAACCTAAATTAAACTTGGTTTCTTCTGAAGTGGGCATATCTTTTAACTGAAATCTCATTGGAATATTTCTGTCTGTTTGAAAGTTGGTACTGCACTGGTGGTGATAAACTGGGACGTTGGCATGTCGATAATTTGCTCGGGATAAACTTCCCAGTGTTGCATCACTTCATTCATTATTCCAAAATGTACAAATATTCTCAATGTTTTTCTCAAAAGTGAATGTTCTAAAAGGATATGAATCATGACTTCTCCGTCTCTTGGAATATGGCTGGTGTACCAAGAAAGAGACTGTCATTCTGGTAAAAATATATGTTCTACGGTTGAACGTTGAAGCATCGATTATTTCTTTGTGCTTTTATGCAACTCCATTTTGAAAAACAACTAGCACTCTTATAAACACAATGACAACCTTCTTCACTTCTTAAAGTAAAATATTTGCATATTTTGCTTGACGAGGATTGTTTTGGCTTATTTTTCTTTGTTTAATGGGATATCAACTTGCGTGAATAATTTAATGCTCAAGTCATTCTTGTAGAAGAATAGGAGTGGTACTATTCAACTGGGGAGAATAAGGTGCTTTTGTACCTTTCCCAAGAGTATTAATCTGAAAGTGAACCTAATACCGCGACTGATATTCGAACTCGCTAAAAACGATATTAGATTAAGAATCTATTAGAGATCCATTCAACTCTTTATACCCTCGGTCGAGTTTGTGTTTGTTTGTTTGTTTGTTTAGGGAGGTTGTTTTTTTTTTCTTTTCAGGTAGGAGAGAACGTGTAATATTTAGTCATTTCGATCCTTTGTTGGAATTATCATCAAGTAAAATTGTTTGAAAGTTATTTATAACAAAGAATAAGCATCTTATGAAAATAATGATTCCATATTTAGTGATAAAAAATGGATTCCAATAAAATTGGCAAGAAATCCCTTACTCTGAATTTTCTGATGATACCATGACTAACTATTTCGTGCCCAAAATGAAAAGATTATTGCAGTTTTAGGACAATAAATTACGTAGAATTTTAACTTTGAAGTCGAATTAACAGAAAGCCAAAATGGGGCTGGGTTTTGGGGTTTCCGAATTTATTGAGAATGGAATAGTATAACTTGATTGAATTAAGAATTCTCCATCTCCAAGACCAGTTACTTTACCAAGAATAAAGATCTCTGCCCCTACTATTTACCCATCCCTGGAGAGTGTAAAGGTGGATTCATGCCTTTCCCAAGGGCATTAGCGCAAAGTGAATGCAAACAGCTTCGTCCAGGATTTGAACTCGGGTCGCAGATTCCAATTTCGACGACACTAACCGTTACGATAAGCACACGGAAGTGCTCGTTAAGGCATTTAAATCAGTTGTTCCCAATCACCAAAGTATTATATAATATTCTTATGCCTCCCACACCTCGTGACATATAATCCTTTTTATTCAAAAAGTGAACTCGAACACCCATGAAAGAAGCCTGAAATGCCATTAACTTGGTGTAAGAAAAACTTTCAAAAGAATATGGTATCCATAAAAGAGAAAAATAAAAGAAAGAAACAACAGTGGAAGTACTGAGGAAGAAATTGCAAAGAAAATGTTCAAAAAAATAACGAAGTGACATGGTCAACGACGATGATTATATTATTAATTTAACTTTATTTTTTTTACTTATTTGAGAGTTTTTCACACTAGCGTTAACTAATGGTTTTCCATTGAGGTCTAAGTAACAGCAAGTCTCCTCAAGTCTCCAGGTCTCTTCTCAGTATTCTGGCCGATCTCAACAATGTAGTTTTAATGGTCTCCACTCGCTCTGTTATTACCAAGTTCCCTAGTTCCTGTACAAAACCTTTGATGACTGTATCGAGCGCACTAATTACAATTAGTATCACCGTCACTTTCATGTTTCATAGTTTTTCCACTTCCCAAGCAAGGTCTAGGCACTTACCTATATTTTCTCTATCCTTCAGTTTTACCCTGCAGTCAGCCGCTACAGCAAAGTCTACTATTCAGCAGGCTCTCTCTTTTTGTTGTTGTTGTTGACTATCATTAGGTCTGGTCGTCGGGACGAGATTAAATGATCGGTTTGTATCTTAAAATCCCACGGAATTTTCTGCGTCTCATTCTCCAGGATGGATTACGAGATGTGCATATACCATTTATTCGCATGGTCAAATTTAAACTTCATGCACAATCCCCAGTGGATCACCCAGCCCACCCAGTCGTGTTTAGTCTTATACTCTCTTTGTGTTAATTAACTGCATTCGCTAATTATTATTATTATTATTATTATTATTCCTTTTCGAGTTTTTCCCACCAACGTTAGTCGATGGTTTCTCACTGGAGTTTGAGTTACAGCAAGTCTCCTCAAGTCTCCAGAACACTTCTCAGTATTCTGGCCGTATAGTCGTCACTTTCGTGTTCCACAATTTTTTCAATTTCCTAACAATTTATCTTTCACCATTAATTGGTGGCCTTTTACTAAAATCTGAATGACAACAAATCTCCTCTGCTCTCCAGGACTCATCTCACTATTTTGGCCGATCTCAACAATGCTGTAATAGAGATGGTCTCGATTCCAATGCTTTGGGAACCGTTCCAAGTGCACCAACTATTATTGGTATCACTGTCACCTTCATGGTCCAGTTATTTTTCGTTTGTTGTTGGGTTTGTTTTTTTTGGGGGGGGTTCAGTTCTCTATCAAAGTCCAAATATTTGTTTATCTTTTTATTTCATTTTCACTCTGTGTTCAGTCGAAACTGTAAAATCTAGTAGACAGCAAGTTCTCTTTCTTTTGTTGTTGTTGCTGATTACCACTGGGTCCTTTTCTTCATCTTTGTTCCAACGATACAAAAACAGTCATGTATTTATTTCAAATTCTTCCAAGTCGTAGCTGTGTCAGTACTACTGTGTGATTGCACCATGTGAATTCTAATAAAATGCTGGGTGGGGTCTATATGTGACCTACACAAGGACGCTGTTTTGAACAAATCTTAGTAGCAATACACGACAAAACAGAAGTTATACTGCCACTTACTTCCCATCATACAAAGCCAAGAAAGACTTGGAGAAGCAACGTTCTACGCATGGACACACCAGAGTTAGCCAACCAACAAAAACTTACATCAAACACCTCTGTGCGGACACTGGGTACCATCTATAAGACCCACTAAAAGCGATGGTCGAAAGGGACGGATGATAAGAGAGGGTCCAGGAAAACCGTGCGTCGCGTGCATAGATGATAATTTAATATTTAGTCGATGTAGAACAAGAAAGTTTTTCAGAAACAAATCTCAAATTGCATTTGATAGTAAAGCTCATTTCCTGTAGATTTTGGAGCCAGAGTAGTGGTACCGGGTAGGGTCTTTTCAATAAATAGATCTGTTTGTATCAAGGTATAAAATAACCCAAAACGTGTTGACATGCCGTTAAAAATTCAATCAATCATCCTCTCTTTATTAAACGAAAATACTAAAAAATATTGTCTGGACTTGAATTAAAGAGTTTTAAGCATCGTCAAATCATTTTCTTGTAAAATCCCTTTTAATGAAAGCTTTGAAATAAGCGACAAATCCTTTGTAATGCCTCCTTGGTTATTCCCCTTTTTCCTATTTTCTCACCTCCATCTTAGAATTTTTTTTTTTTTTTTTTTGTATCCTTGAACATCGATTTTTACTATCTTCAAACAGAATCTATACACTATTAAAACCCCTTAAAAGATATCAGTGGTGTAATAGTTAGCATTGTAGGAAATGGACAGAGAGACTGGAGTTCAAGTCCTGGACAAAGCGTTTTGGGAAAGTTAGGGCTCTTTAGCCATGGTATGGCAATTAATCCAGAAGGAAAACAGAACTCAAACTCCGCCTAAAAAAAAAAATTGACCTTGTGTCACAGCCGGTAAGTGCAGAGAGTTTTGTAAATGAATTTGTATACGAAGTTATGCAATTTATTGACTAGTTAAAAAAAAAAAAAAAAAAAAAATAGCCTCTTAAATTCTTTTTCGAAAAATCACCCAATTGAATATATATATATATATATATATATATATATATATATAACACCCTATTAGCAAAAAAGTCCAATTCCTTTGGAGAGTTAGTTTTTATCATTAGAGATTCTATAAATTCAATAAGTTTCAATTAGATCACCTTTCATTTTTCTTTCTCGCAAAGTAACTAATCCGAATTGAATTGAATTGAATAACAAGAGTTTCTTCCCCCCCCCCCCATTTCATTCTGTAAATCTTTTAAAAAAATATATACTCTTCCTAGTAACGTAAAAATATTGAAGATTTGTCCAAATTGAATTTATTTTATTTAATTAAATTCGTACTAAAACCGCAAACCAAAATATTTTTCCTTAATCAAGGATTTTGAAAACTGAAACTACTTTATGAAGCCACAGAATATCGTATTTCTAAATTTTTGGTTCACTAATTCTGTAAGCATAGAATAGTTAAATATTAATGGTTTCGTAGAATATATTTGAAACAACCACCTAATCTGTGAAAGTCATTGTTCAGGGGGAGATAATTGAGGATGGTTGTACATGTTCACTTACTACGATGCAAGGGAGATAACTAATATTTTACTAACTAAAAAATATTTACAATGAATTAGGTGAAATTTATCATTTAAAATTTTTTAACTAAAAAATTCAATCGCCGCCAGATTTCATTATATAGATAGTAAATAGCTTATATTAACAATATTGTCTAAGCTTAGCTTAAATGTGACACAAAACCAAAAGTGGAAAGCGACCAGTGATAATCGAACTCATTAACAATGTTTAACTAATTTAGCTTTTTACCCATTACACTACACATAAAGAGAGATATGTCAGCTTTAAGGGATAGGCAGCTTTGACTGGGCTATAAAAAGTAGTCATTATCAAAATTTTTTGGAATATACATACTTCAAAAGAAATTACGTTTTGTATGTTTTAAATATTTATTAAACACTTTTTTAAATGAACCAAACCAAAGAAAAAAATAAATCTTGTCGAGTCTGAGCAAAACAAATATTTGTTGAAGCTCGGCACCTTGAGTGATTTAATAGTTAGCAAGCTAAACTGGAATTCACTCCTAAAGATTTGCCAGTCTCATTGGGGCCCCCATTTGTACGGCCTTAAGCTATATCTATGAAAAAGGCTTAGTAAATTACTACATACTTGTTGAAGTGTATATATATATATATATATATATACATATATATATATACACATATATATATACACATATATATATATATACATATATATATATATACACATATATATATACACATATATATATACATATATATATATACACATATATATATACATATATATATACATATAATATATATACACATATATATATACATATATATATATATACACATATATATATACATATATATATATATATATATATATATATATATATATATATACATATATATACATATATATAATATATATACATATAT
>OY757909.1:1283628-1303628 GCA_963585895.1 Sepioteuthis lessoniana
TAATTAAAATATCCCAAATGTTGCTTGAGGATTTTCTTTTTTTAAGAGTATAAAAAGAAAAAAAAAGCAAGCTCAGGCATGTTTTAAAATGTTAACAATATGTAATATTTATTTAATATATTTGTATAAACAGGATTTAGCATTAGATAACCAACTGCAGCAGAATACAGCTAAAAAAGATATGTAATTTTGTAGCATTACATTTTATTTACATTTCTTTGACTTTACTCAAAAAATGTTGTCTTATCAACTTGTTTATATTTTAGTGATTATAACAATAGAATTGTTACAAAATTGGCTACAGTCAAGTTACATTGAATGAGAACCAAAAGAGAAACTGGCATCCATTTTAACTGTACACTCATCTTAAACTGGGGAAAATTGATCTTTCTTTCACCAAGGAAACCAAGTTTTTCCCTCTACTCTGTGTGTGTGGAGATATCCTTTCAAAATATCAATTGCACATATCATTATCCATAAACAATAAGTAAGATACGATTGATGTCAGACTTTACCATGAAAGCTTCAAGTTCCAAATCAATTTTTATTATATCAAGAATTTTTTATCATTATTATTAATTAATCAATAGTGAGTTGAAAATTTAGTAAATATCAACTTATCTCTGATTAGACCCGATTCATTTTATTTTATTTTTTATGGGTATAATGAGTTTGATCTTATTCATACAAAAAAATAAAATGAAATAAAAATAAAAACATTTTAATGTATTATTTTTGTCTTATGGGAAGGGGAACTGCCTGTTTGTCATTCATTTCAATTTTCAGCGGGATTAATAAAGACTACACAATTCTCTGCTAATTATCTCCCTTGCCTCACAGGAGTCGTCCTTATTGGCAAGTGAAGGAGGAAAATTCTTATTTTAGGAATTAAGGTTAATCTAAAGTAGATCAACAAGAGATTATTCATTGGAAGGAATCTAAATTAATGGTCAGTCATGAGTGTATGTGTATAATTTAAAGATGTTGATAGACATATGTATTTAAAAATAATTCAAAAGGTGTTGTAATGGTTACAAAAAACATTTCAAGCAAAAAAAAAAAAAAAAAAAAAAAAAAAAAATGAAAAAAAAAAATTATTCTTAAAATCTTTTTTCTTAAAAAAAAAAAAAATAAATAAAAATTTTTTTAAATAAATACATAAATAAATAAATAGAATTCTAATAATAATAATAATAATAATTATTCAAATCCAGACTGACACAAAACCCCTAATTCAAAAAATTCTACCTTAAAACAGATACACCACCAGGATCCTTGGGGATAGGAATCAACCAATAGGATTAGCAACAACTAGGAATTGTAGGGACATATGTAAAAGAATTGATAACTTTAAGGGAGTCAGAAAAAGAGAGAGAAGAGATAAACAGTTTGTAAAAACAATTCATCCGATTAATAGACCCCAAGGTATTCAAAAGGTATAAGAAACCAGTTCCACCCCAACCACCCCAGAAAAAAATATTTGAGTGGGCAATTTCCTTACAGCACCAAAACAATTACAAACTGAGGACTCTTTCCGCTATAAACACACATAATTAAAAATAAAAGTCACCGTTATAATTTGTTTCCAGCATTTCTGCGTTTCCATTATTTCTTATCAGTCTAAATAAATTTTCATACCCGAGGCCAAATTTACAACTACCCACCTCATATAAACAACAGTGGTGACCTGAACAAACAGACTGAACGCAATCTTTATAACCCAAACAAAATTGAAAATGTAACTGAAAATGAAAGAACACATTCAACGTGTCAGTGAGAAAGCGCCTGAGTTTATGGAGTCTGATGTGAATGATTGGTTCTCTAGATTAGAAGCACAATTTCACCTGTGAAATGTGACAACACTCAAGACAACATTTTAAATAGTGATAGCGTCTCTACGAACCAAGACAGTGGCTATACTACCGATAGTTACATTGGAGTCAGAACTATGAGGAACTAAAACCTAACCTTATAGAAACACACACAAAATAAACAATTAAGTCAGAGCCTCTAGAAAAATTAATATCGATAACAATTGAGAACACCGTCCACATATTTACATTAAATACTTTCCGTAGATAACCAGATTGGGATAAATGATGATATTGCTAGAGACATTTCTTCAGACACTACTGTCAACAATATTACCAGTCATTGCCTCTAAAGAAAATAAAAAGAAAAAAAAAATTAATGGATAAATAAATAAATAATTAAAATAAAAAAATATTTTTAAAAAATGAAAATACAAATAAATAAACTTCACCCAACTTGACAAGTTAGCAGACAAACTAATGCCATAACTGAATAATGGTAATGCACTGGTCATTCAGCAAATTATGTCACTTAAACCCAAGAGCCACAGACTAAGAAGGTATGCAGACCCTATATTCATATAGCAATAGGTCTCAGGTCATATTGAAGCAACCAATCTCCCAGAGTTTACAGAGCACACATCTTGCCGGCAAGACAAGGACAAAAAAAAACCTTGGTGTCAGTGGCTGAAGAAGCAAGGTCTACAAGTATTGGCCAGTTCTTCACCAACCCCCACTGGAAGCAAGGCAAAAAACTAAAAGTTCACTATGATTAGGTGATCAGTGCATAATTTGGGGCTCCCCAAATAAAACTTATTGGATAGATTGACTAATTTTTCTGTACAAGCCAGATTTGAACTCGGTTCGCAGTGTCCTTTTCCTTTTCCATAATACCACACACACACACACACACACACCACAGGCACCTTTATTGTAGATACTGGCACAAGTACCTTGATAAAACGAATTTCTTCATTAAATGGATCACACAAACCGAACTACCATGTTATTTTTCACTGCAAATGGTGAGGATTGGGATAGCCAGTTTAAGGAGATCATTCACCCAGGCATTTGTGATAGCTGATATCAACAATCCACTCCTGGGATTGGATTTCCTTAAGTTTGGTCTGATAATGGATGGCAGAAACAGTACCATTTATGATTCCACGACAGCCCAGAAAAGGACTTTGAAATTATCTAAATCTCTGGTGAATCTTGTCATTAATCAAATGAAAGTTCTGTCATTCATACAGAACACAATCAATACTCAGAACTCATTTCACCACACGGAGAAATGGAAAAAGAAAACTGTGGCATCTACCATAGGATAGACACTAGAAGTCATACACTCGTTAATGCAAAAGCCAGTCAGCTTTCTATTGAAGAATATTATGCAGCATGCACCGAATTTTAACTACAAAACGATGGAGTGATCTCCCCTTCTAAATGAGGAGGGTCAAATCTACCACACATCTACCGCAAAATAAAACGGAGAATACTGTAGTTGTGGAGACTATTGCACACTCACTAGCATAACTAGAAATGACCAATACCCGAAACCAACTGTCGCACTCGTTTTCTGCAAAAACTTGCCAACAACAATTTTCTAAGACTGACTTAATTTCAGTTTGCCACCAAATCAAGAGGCATCCAGATGCTATTACAAAAAAAAAAAAAAAAAAAAAAAAAAAATCCAATAAGCAGCTCGTTCAGACTTTATAAATACAATTATATGCCATTTAGATTTTAAAATCCATCAGCAACATTCTAACACAAAATATGGACAAAATTTTCTGATGTTTTGTTTTTCTCGGTGATTTGAATTTTAGCACGGATAAGATTTCTCAGAAGCCATAAAAATAAACATTTTCAGCCTGAAAAATCTGTTTTTAATGTCACTTCCCTAAATTTATCAGGTTTGTATTAAACCAACAATGATACAAAAGGGGTTTACATAGATTCATTGATGAGATAGGATTTTACAGAAAATTAATACCAAAATTTTGACCTTTTTCTGAAAGAATGAATATCTCTAAAAAAGATCATTTATATCAAATGAATCTAAAAAAATAACTTAGAGTGGGTTAATGTGGATGCGTCCCTTCAAACTGAACAAATAAGTTAATAGTAACCATGTTGTAGGTGTTGCATTATACAATGTAGAGGGAAATTCATTACTAGTTGGATTTTTATTTAATGCCAAAAGCTAGCCTTGTAGAAGAACAACAGTAGTATTATTAAACCCATTGTTGGAGGGAATAAGGGGGTTCATGCCTTTCCAGAGGATAAGGCAGCAATTTAGCACTGTAGCCATTGTATCATTGGGAATTCCCCTTTTTTTGGAATAAAGCTACCAGTAGGAATGGGAGGCAGGTGGAACAGTTCAAATAATTTATTTTGTAAAAAAAAAAATATCTAATTGATAATGTAAGAAATGAGTGGTAGTTGCTGAGATTTCATTACAAGTTTCTTGGTTGGATCAATTTCTGAACAAAATGATTTTGGCAAAACACTGGATTCAGCAAAAGGGCAGGAACTTTTTCTTGTTTCCTAACAGAAAATTCATCTCAATATTAAGATTTAAAAGACATTAAAACAAAATGCAGAGTTCCTGGAATATTTTTAAGAAAATTAATATTTTTCTCAGTTTAATTTTTACCCTTTTTTGGTCCATGCAGTTTAAGTGTCAATAGATACATGCATTTATTACCAGATAAATAAGATCTTGTGCATACGTTAGTAGCAGTAGTATGCTACTTTCTTATGTAGTCACTGTTAAGATGGATGCATTTATCCAATTGGTTCAGAGATACTTATCTTGAAAGCCCCAACAAAAAACAAACAGCATTGAATTCCTTGAAGTTTTGTAAAGATGATGGACTGCACAAATTGTGATCTAGTTGGGTAATTTTCTCTGTAAGTGTTCAAAAGTTGAGAGCTTGAAAAGAGTTTTTCATTGGGTCTAAGAACAATTGATTAGACATTAAGTTTATCAAGGAGGGTATTTATACAATTCTGCACCAATAAGACAAAATGTAACAATGATTATGTATTTAAAAAAAAAATAAATAAATAAAAAAAATAAATAAATAAAATAAAAAAAAAAAATAAAAAAATAGAGTAAAAGTGGTGGTAACATTTATTTGTATAGCAATATGCAATTAGGAAAAGTTTCTATCTTAGTTTTTGGATACTACGCACATCTGTATGGGTGTGATTATCAATATCACAACTGACTGGATCTTACAAGTAATTAGCTGGGTTAATATTTTAATTTAGAAATTAGAGAAGCTGCCAAGTGGACTTGAACCAGTGTCACTATAAATAAACTTGCATACATACAAGTACAATTTTTCTATAAATAATCATTAGTATTTTTTTGTTGTTAAAAATAAAAAAAATAAAAAGAAAATTATGCATTATCAGTGGCACTAGAGTTGAAGGTTGGACATTTTATTACACATAAGAGACTCAGTATTCACATGATACATATCTTCCTCCCTTAATGAAGAGCTGATCAACTTTTCTATTATGATCAGCATTCAGTAATAATCCAAAGTTATTGGGAGGAGGTGAAAGTGAGTAATGATACAATTCTGAAATCCTCATTCTTATTTCAAATACAGACTGAAATAAATCAATACAAACATACATATATACACACACACACACACACACACACACGTTACAAAACTTGAAATGTTCAACATGAGGTGTGCGGGGGGTACTACCAAGTTTGTTTGGCCAAATTTATTTGCATAATTCATTCATTCTTCACAAGGTACAATTCAGTTTGTATAAGTTTAAAATCATGATTAGTAATAAATACGTTTTAGATAAATTCTGAAAATATATTTCCAGCAGAGTTTTAGAACTGATCAAAAGGCCTAAAATAAATATACCCCTTAGATATATTTATACAGTTTTATTTTGGGTTAGAGAGCTTTAATGCTATAGTCTGACAATAATACCTATAATATCCATTTTGATTGTTTCACAAGAAAAAATAAAATTATATATTTTTGGTTTAGAAGAATGTTAACTTATTAAAAATGTTAGGGTTGTACTTAAATATTAACAAAATATATACACATGCATGGATAGATGAAAGCATATTAATTGGCCCGCAGCCAAAACTTTTTTCAACTAATGTCAAAGGTCATTCTAACATTTTACTAATAAACATTAACTTATTTGTAAATATTTTATATGGGAATATTGAAAATAAATTATATGAGAAGCCAAATTTCTTTAAAAATGTATAATTGAATATAACCAAAAAGGATTGATTATTTCTTCTATTTTTAGTTTTTCCTGTTGATAAAAAAAAAAAAAAAAAAAAAAAAAAATATCAATACAAATAAGTTTTCAGTTCAATTATAGCTCAAGTTTTCTTTAAAATCCAAGTAAATTTCTTGGATTTCAAACAACCTACATTTGTTAATGACCAGCAATGATTTTGAAGAAAAAAATTTTTTTAACTTGCCAAGAGGAAAATATAACAAAAGAAAAATAAAGTAAACAAACCTTTTCTAAAGTGTCTAAAATGTGTCCTGCTGAACAGGGTTAGAGTGAATTTACTTTACGAGGATTACTCCTATTATGTGTGATCTTTTTACCTGTGCTCATAATCAGATCCCCCCCCCCAAGGGAGGTGGCAGGTTCAATCCCGACTGCAGGTGAGTAACAATACAGGTTATGGTTAACAATCAGAATAGGCAACCCCTGTGGATTCAATAAAGGCTGTAGTTTGAAGTTCTGTGTAGACAAACACTTGAAGGCCGGAGGACATCTCTGCCAAAACGTGAAAATAACAATAAAGATGAAGACAATAGTCCGAAAACCCATAATGATAAAAATCATCAAGCTTCATCTAAAAAATTCAGACAACTAAGTATTTGTATGTAATAAAGATTATTTGCATACAGCTGTATGGTTTCAAAGAACTAAAAATAATTATCCGAGTAAATGATTGAACAGTTCTATCAATCT
Organism: Sepioteuthis lessoniana; assembly: GCA_963585895.1. NCBI lineage: Eukaryota > Metazoa > Mollusca > Cephalopoda > Myopsida > Loliginidae > Sepioteuthis > Sepioteuthis lessoniana. The sequence continues at coordinate 1,290,432 of OY757909.1, forward strand.
GAGTCAGTGCAGACCTAAGAATGATGGTAATGAAAGGGTCCACTAAATTCCCTAAAGTTCCAGGACTGGAGCCTCACCATCAGATATAGTTTAGTGTCATATCAAAATACAACAAGAGAGCAAAAGATTGAATGGCAGCCATAAAAAAGGCAAAGGGAAAAAAATTAATAAAACCATAAAGAATGGTTAGTCCTTTTAAAATACAACAAATTTAGTTTTATAACGAAAACACTTTAAAATGCGATTGATTAAATAGAAAAACATTTACTGATTGCATAGATTCCAAAAAAAAATTAGACAGCTATCTAATACCATGTAGCTCCTCCCTAAACCTGAATGACAATTGCAACACGAGATGGCTGGAAGTATCTACCCAGGGTATTTGAGGTTTGAAACATTCTATACATGTTCAGGGTGCTTTAAATTTGGTATGAATGGTGACCAGTTCAGTAACTGGAAGTCAACCATATGTTACTGGAATTGATATTGTGCCACTCACATAAGATGGGGTGTGAGGGTCACATGATCATGCTGAGGGGAGGGGGAAATCACCACAATGAAACTTGAACAGGGCATATGGTGTGCAACAAGATCTAAGTATGTCATACCTGTCAAAGCCGACTTGTTTCATTAGTGATACTTCTAAACAGAAAACACCATATTTCAGCTTGCACAAGACCTTGGTGCTATTTACCAACCCCTCCGCTCGGGCAGGATATGACACAAGGTCAATTTTTAAGCGGAGTTTAACAGGTTTGAATTCAGAGTTTTCCTTCTCCTAGACTAGTTACCTAACCAAGGCTGAAGAACCTAGTCTGTCCTACTATTTACCCATAGCTGGAGGGAGAATAATTGGATTCATACCTTTCCCAAGGGTATTAGTGCTATGTGAAATGCAATCAGTATCGTCCAGGATTTGAACTCGTATCGCCGTGTTCATTTCCTACGGCGATAACGACTACACCACGGGCACAAGACCTTGGTGATGAGCTGAATCCTTAGCCTCATATTGTCTCTTCCATATACAAACTTGACAACCAGCCTGAAAAGCATTTGTAGTGTCATAAGAAATGGCAACTAGAGTTGAAATCCAGGACAAGGCTGTTTGCATTTTTACATACCTCCCCCTCCCCCAGAGTATTTGCACTATAAATTCAACTATTCTCCCTCCAACTACAAGTAAATATTAGGGCAAACTGGCAACTAGTCAAGAAGAAAACTCGATTCAAACCTGTTATACATACATATTCATACAACACCTTGTGCAACATACTTTAACCCTTCCACAGGAACAGTAAATAGATGCCTGCCTAAAAGAACTGAAAACAACTTTGATGAAATAGCATACCTATATTACAGTTCAATGGTGACATTCTGACCCAAAAGAGGTGCATTAACTGAACATTTAGCCTTAATTGTACATTTACTGACAAATGATTATGAAACCTCACTATAATGTACAGTATGCATTTTCCAAAACCCTCTGCTACAAGCAGGATATGGCACAGGGTCAATTCTAGTTGCCTTATCAAAGCTAAAGAATCCAGTGTGTCGTATTTACCAATTAGCTTAGTGGAAGGGAACATGGGTTCCTATCTTTCACAAGGGTATCAGCACCAAGTGAAATACCAATTCTATTTCCTACAATAGTAGAGCTAAGTAACAGTAAATATTGCATCAGGCTGGGATTTGATCCAATTCACTATCATTAGTTACTAGCCAGCCTCTTTCTACACAAACCTGTGAGCACCAATGTCTCAAGAATTCACATCTTCCTGGTACACCTTTGCTACCCTTCCAATATTTATGGCCCCCTAATACTCATGCTACAACTACACTATTTACTCGGGTCTCGAAAAGTAGAGGTGGACGAAAATCATCCACTCATTTTTTTTGCACTTAAATTAGGATTTAAAGAGAAAAATTCCCCGCCACCCAACCTTCAGATTGGGGCAAGATTGCATAAATGCGGAAATGCCTGTAGAAAGCTCGCATCCTGAGAGAGTGGGCATTTCCTGTTGAGGCCACTTTAAGGCAAGGGGGCAAGTGATGGCTAGTAGAGACTCCTGGGACTGAGCAGATATTAATCAATGCTCAGTGGGGGGGGGAATGCAAAATCGATATCTCCCTACTAAGAGAAAAGATTAGTTATCTAAAATAAAATCCACTTCGATATGCATATTCGTTACCCCTAAAAAGCTATTAAATCAAATCTTATGGAAATATATTCATTGATATTTTAAGAGCTAGAGTTGACTTTATGGCATTTAAAGAAAATAAATGACAAACTGCTTTTAGTCTTGGTCAAAGCAATGAAAACAGGATTTTCACAGCACTATTAAATCAATGTTTGTATTCCTTTCTTTATCCACCTAAATTTAAACTTACAGAATATAAGAAATAAAGACCAAGCACATTAGGATTTTAAGATGAATTCACTGGTTACATTTTACGTAAAGTGAGACGTTAATATAGATATGTAAACATCTATATTCTAGTTTGATTAACAATAAAAACTAAGTTCAATTTATTAAGTAGAATAAATAAAATACTTATTTTCAACATCAAAACAAAGTTACCATCCTGTATTATTATTATCATCTAATACCATCTTTCACACAACTTGATAATTCCATCCTCTAAGAATTTGCCTTGGAGCTTTTCAAGGAATTGAACTTTTTTTTTTTTTTTTTTTTTTTTTTAAAATCAAAGTAATTTGAAGGTGCAATATTTGATGAATATAGTAAAGTGAAATTATCCTGGCCAAGTTAGAATTTTTACCTGATAAACGAAACAGGTTGTCAAGTAAAATATATTTAACATTTTCTTTGAAAGTTTTTCAATCACTTGCCACATTCAATTGTTCCAATTGGGATCAGTACTTTTTCAAATCATTTGAAAGACTCAACTTATCTTTGTTGGATTAAAAAAAAAAAAAATCTTATTTAGCAGATCAGAAATACAACCCAATAGATTTTTCTTAAGTGGAGAAATTACACATTAAACCAGCTAATATAACCAATTTTTCAAATGTTTAATTTGAATATGTTAGCAACCTCAAAATGTTACGATTTGTAATATTTGATTGTAATCAACTTCAATTAGAAGTTTGAATATATATATATATATATATATATATATATATATATATATATATACACACACACACGTAATAATTTCAGATGCCTTACTTCATTTTACTTGCATTTCTACCAACACAAGCGAACTAAAACAATTGTTTCATTTGGCAGCAGAAAGCAAACTTCAATAAATTTTCATTATCTATTGGAGGGGGAAAAAGAAAAAAGAAAAAAAAAAAAATCTTCATACTTACCTTTCCTTTTGTAGTGGAGATTTCTAGTCATTTGTGACCTGAAACCTTTGTATAGAAAGCTGGTTCCTGGAAACCCACCTCCCATTTTAATAAACAGTGGGAAGGTCAAAACATCCTGATGCCTGCATGAAAACCCAATAGAAGTAGACAACTTCTGGATATGTCCAACATACAAAAGTGTTGTTATTGCCCCTAAAAAAAGAGACAAGGTGCCAAATGTTGCCTTTGGGAAAAGAGTAATAGTAAGTGAATGATACCACTTACTAGTCTTAAAACAATAAGTTCAAAATTCTTCAGAAACTTGTGCTTATGAGTAATAATATCAAGTACAGATTTCCCCTTGCTATTCAGGAGCATAATGCCAACATTTTTTTTTTTTCAAAATAAGCCATGTTTTATTTTCAAAAAGATGCCCAAAATAAGCTTGCATAAATATTTAATGTCTTAAACATTCATCTCAAGGAAGTGATGGAGGAAAAACTTTGGTAACATGTATTTACCAAACCTCCTTTGCTAGGAGAGCAGGATGGGACACAAGGTTAATTTCTTAAGTACAGCCTAGTTCTCCAAGACCAGTTAAAGAACACAGTCTGCTCTAGTCACCAATAGCTGGTGGGAAAACAAATGAATCCATGCCTTTCCCCAAGAGCACAAATGCAAAGGAAAACAAACAGCAGCATTCAGGATTTTAACTTGGATCAGCTATTCCAATTCCTTTGGTAATAACCATTAGACTAAGTGAACCTCTTTAGGTTGGTTCCTGGAGACCCACCATCATTTTGGTATTAGCACAATAAATACCTTATCAACTACATTGAGTGGCATGTGTATGCACACACAGGAAAAGAAAAAAAAAAAAAGGAAAACACACAACAAACCAACACTCCTATTTACTTGAAAATGGAGGGTATTCAAAGGACATATTCCACAATCAGTTCAAGAGTCAAAATAAGACACATTTATCCTTTTAATTCAATTGTTAAAACTTGACTGCACCACTATAAACTGGATCCTGATTTTTTGGGGACCATTAAGGAATATTTTTAGCTCACTCCAGGAGAACCTACCACCCCATCCATTACACAATATCCAATTCCTCAAAAATCGGAATGCTAAAAGAAAGAATTCTTGTTCTCAGACACTTTCAAATGATGCCTATCATACCAAAAGACCTAATGCCAAGTTCTCCCACCCCATGAGAATGCAAGTAAAATTACATATAGGTAGGTAGTAGGATTGTCACAGGCAATGTCAGATTAATGTCCCTTGCAACTCAATGTTTTTAATTAAAATCCAGTGTAATTTTTTTTCCTTCAAATAAAATTCATAAGCTTAGAAAAAAATTCATAATCTATAAAGAAGGTGCAACTGAAATATGAGGCCATGTTAAAAAAATCCAAAAATACATTCAAAATAAATAAGTGACAATCTTTTACCCATTGTTTTAATTTTATTACTTAAGAAAAAATAGAGATATATAGATGGAGATATATATATATTTAAAAGTAAATACATATATACATATCTATGTATTTAAGCAAGAGATATGTTCACATACAAGAATACAATTGTATATACCTAAAGGTAAAAGGAAACTCCGGAGCAGACAAAATACTAGCAGTGACAGTTGTGGTGAAGGTGGTAACCTTGGAGATTTCTCAATATCATTCCCGTTTCCCTTTATATAGGAAGCAAACCTCTGAGAGCAAATTGAATTGGTAAAGAATCCGGTTTCACTTTCTGAGCAACAATTCACAGACAGAGGAGAAAAAAAGCCAAATAAATGGCCATTTTAAGCCTTAATATCCCCACTTGGTGAGCTATCAAAAACTGACATCAAATAAGAAAAAATAAAAAGCTTTGTTAATAAATAAAGAAAATAAAAATAAAATAAAATTAAAAACTATTTTATGTGAAGAAAAGTTTTAATCGGAATCCTTCAGGTAATAACAATAGCCCATTATGAGTGACAGTTCTTATTTGAAATTAATTCCAGAAATTTAACATGGAATTTTTTTTTTGGATGAAGCATTTTCATCATTACTATTATTCTATTAATTTTTCCTTGTTTTGTGGAGTTTTTCCTTGTGATAAAAGCAATCATAGTAAAAAAAAAAAAAAAAAAAAAAAAAATTTTTTAAAATGAAGAAAAATTCCTAATGATATTCTTGCAAGTGTTAAAGAAACTTAATACTAGTCATAATGCCTTTAAAATGGCCAGAAGCTTTTGCAAAAAGACATCCATCATTTGTTTACTTGTAGCATTTGAATTGGATCTGTTAGAATTTTTGTTTAAGACTCAGAAGGAAAAAAAAAAAAAAAAAAAAAAAAAAATTAACAAAATGTCTTATCTCAAATTTCATTATTTTAACAAATGCATTTTTTAATGTTCAACAAAAACAGATTTTAAAAGCTTATTAAATCTATACAAGATATCCACCAATTATTTGACAAATTTAATCAAACATAGAATGCATCATTTATTGTAAAAGCAATGAAGTCTTGACAAATGAATTCTTATTCATGTTTTTAATATTACTATTTTATTTTTTTTATTTTTTTTATTTTATTTTAGTTGGCTTAAGAAATTTTAGATGCATAGCAATCACAAAACTGTTTGCAGTGAAGACTGGCCACACTAGCAATGATTAAAAAACATTAATGATGCTAATTAAATTATAATAGAAATTATGATGAATGAAATAACATTACATAAGATACTTTATTACCATTATCAATAATGATATTTTCATTACCATAAATAACAATTCAAACATTATCAATAATAATGATAATATCATTATCAATAACAATAGTATAGAAATAATTATTAATGATAATTATTTAAAAAATATTCTCAAAACGAAAAGGAAAAAGTCACAAAAACTTCTTAAATGGATGGACTTTATCAAACTATTCCCTCTCACTTTATTTTTTTAGCCAAAATTAAGGATGAGGAAGGGGGTGGAAGGAAGAGGGGGGGGTCCAGTTTTTGCTTTAACATTTCATTTTTGTCTTTCTCTTAAGCAAAAAATTAATTCTTTTTAGATTTTATTCAAGAAGTGGGTTGGAGAAAACTGGTTTAAGGTTGGAAAATATGAAAAGAAAAATAAATAAAAAGAAAAGGAAAAAAAAAGAAAATAGATGATCAATTCCCTTCCCTATGAAGCAAGGTTCCCAGTCCGTTGTCTTCGTTTCATTATGACTTCAGGGTCTATCGTTTTTCTGTCATAAACCAATCCCAACTGTGCAAAGAAGTCAATGAACATCGTTGTGAAGTTGATACGCCAGCCCAACTCACTGGTCTTGTAATCCTGGGGGAAAGTGTGGTGATAATTATGGAAACCTTCACCCATACTGCCAATGCTGACCCCAATATTCTCAGCTGGGTTGATCCGTTTGTCGTAGGGCCGGTTACCCCATGTGTGGGCAGCACTGTTAACCAGCCAAGTTGCATTTAGACCACAACAGTAGCGTAAAATTCCAGCAATAAAGTATGCATTCCAGAGACTTTCATTCCAACACAAATGGGGGACAATTGTCGGGATGAAGAAACACAAGAGAATAACAGATGGTGCATAAAATCTGAAAGGAAAAGAAACAAAAAGGAAGTTTGTTTTGAAACTTAATAAAAAAATTTTTTAATAATATAAAGGATTGCTCCACACCTTATAATGCCAAGTGCAAAGCAAGGAGGCAACATGTAAGTTTTAATAAAGGAGACAGAATCAACAGTAGTTGGCAGCTGTTAGAGTTCTTGTCTGATGATCACCTTAGGTAAGAAACTAAATGTGATCAAGTGCCATTGACATTGTCTATGCTATGAAATATAATTAGGATTCAAATTTAATGCTAGAAGCATTTTTAATCAGTAAAATCGTTACAGTGCTCTATGTAACGAAAATACAGAACTATATTGTCAATCTCTAGGTAAGCTAGTAAATCAACAATTCTGAATGTTAGATTCAATTGAACAAATATGTCTGTCATATGACCTTAAAAATGTTTTTGAAGTATATATTTGTTCAGTTGAATCCAACAAATTCAGACACACACGAGAGAGACCCCAAGTTGAATAAATATTTGATTATTTATGCATCTTCTGCTAGTGAAAGTGGGGGGGGGACAAAAAAAAAAAACCCACCTTAGACGGGCCTACAGGAGCTACTTTAGTAATAGAATGGTCAGAAATTAAGACAAGAATTTTTGATTAGGTTGTACCTTACATATATAAATAACTCCTATTCAAGGTTGAATATCTTTTGAAGGCTGAATAAACACCTGTTACCAATAAAGTATCAGCTGGAGAATACAGGTAAATTATCCAATTAAAAAAACGTTACAAAAACAAAAAAATTTTTTTAAATAAAAAAATAAAAATTAAAAAATATGTTCCTAAGTTTATTTCTTTTCCCAGTTTTTCAAAGCTCCCAAGTAATAACATCCTAAATATAGTTGTGTTATCTGCAACAAGTTAAAACTATCAAGTTATAAATTCAAGGAAGTTTCTTTGAAGAAAGTGAATTTTGAATCTTTTGAAAATTTGCATTAACTTCATAAGCATACGTGTAAATAAATATTTATTTATATATTGCTAACATGTAGAAATGCTTTTGGGTTTTTTTTATTTTTGAGAAAAAAAAAAAATCTATTCTATGATGTTATCTTTATCAAGTCTTATTTTCCATATACAAGACTCATATCCCACTTTTAGTAACAAGATTCTGAAAAAAAATTGTATTTTTGACTACATGCAGCCTATTTTTATATAGGATTCTTTGGTAGAAAGCAATCCCTTCAATAAATCCTACTTACTTTCTTTGAAACCGTACAACAGGATCATTGAGCAAATCAGTTGTATCTAATAATTTTCCTTTGGCTCTCACATTAGGGTGTTTCCGGACAAGCAACCAACCAATATGGGAGAAGAAGAAGCCACGTTTGGCATTGTGGGGGTCAGCATCTGTTTCTGAATATTTATGATGAACCCTGTGATCTCGACTCCATTCGAAAATGGAATTCTAAAATAACAAAGAACTAAAAATTAAAAACAAAAAATAAAAAAAAATAAAAATCAATCAATTCAGCATACATATCTAATTGCATAGCAATATGGTTGAGGAATAATTGCCAACATCGGTGATGAAATCTTAAGAAAAAGTTTTTGAAATCTAAAATAAATTAAAAATAAAATGTACCTGGAATGCTGTTGACTGCATGGAGGCCAGAAGAGCTCTCAAAGGTAATTTGGCCTTGTATGCCCTGTGAGCCCACAAACGGTGAGCACCAGCTGTGATCCCAATACCAGCATAGATATACACACCTATAGCTGTATAATAAAAAAATAAAAATATTTCAATAGGGTGATTTACAGAATTTAATCTTAAATATTGGAATTAGATTTAGACACCTAAACCAAATTAAAAAATTTTAAATCAACATTTGAGCACAACTTTTCTTACATTTTTTATAATGACCATAAATTAGTGGGTTTTTTTATTTTTATAAAACAGTGCAGGGGAAGGAGAGAGGAGAAGGAGAGAGGAAAGAGAGGGAGGGGGAAAGTAGCAACAGCTGTAGCAGCAGTTAAAAAAGCTTTAAATTATAGATGGGGAGGGAAGCTGCTAATCTATACCCTCTTACCACCATCTCAGAAACACTAAGTTCAAACATGAAAATACTTATTCAAATGTATTTTTGCTTGTTAAAAACAAACAAAAAAAAACATCTGATTTCCAGCAAATTTACTAAATGAAAAACTAGAAAATAGATCAGTTTAATTGAAAAATACATCCATTAATCAAAAGTGTAAAGCAATATCAATACATTTCAAGTATAAAATAGGATAATTAGATCCTGTGTTGAATACTAGGTAACCTGAAGACTGATAATATGAAACCGAGTTGAGTTTTTTCTTTAATATATAAAAATATGTGTGTGTGTGTGTGTGTGTGTGTGTGTGTGTGTGTGTGCATAAAATCCACATTCGTTATTAAAGCAGTGCTTCAATTTAAAGAAAACAAATTCCAGGCTAATTTCCAGCTAAAATGATAATTTGGACAGAGGGTTTGTTTTTTTCAATATAAGAATCCTTCACAACTTCTGAAATAAAAGAGATCAATATCATTGCCCTCTCATACAATGTAAACCCAAAATGTTGACTAATTGTCTAAAAACTTTCCCCCTGACCAAGTAAAGTAACACTCCCAACTGAAAAGGCAGTGGAGAGTGACAAACTGTCAATTCTTGGATAACCTTGATAAAGAGATTAAATGATTCTTGGTAAGTGTTGAATCTTCTGTCAAAAGATTACAAGCCTTATGCTCTCACTAATTTCACTAGGTAACTGTCATCGGATCTCTATTTAACAATGACACAAACAACTAATTATACAGTTAGCCATAAGATGTACAAAAATTTTATTAGATCAAAATTTCTTTTTTCACAATCCAAGATTATTTATGGAAAACTCCATCTTGAAAGACATCTCAAACACTTTTCCAGGTCTACAGAGAGACAGTACAGTGGGCCCAGGAGTGTTGGGAGGGGGGAAAAAATTCAGAGTTATTTGGTGAACTGTTTGGCTTTCAAAACAATCTTTTTAATGCATGAATTCTTTAACCTCATAACCTTGCAAATAGCTTTAAACACGCATTACAATTTATCTAAATAGGATCTATTAACTGAATGTTTCAAAACTTGAATTCACTAATTATTGGATATACATAGTTGGCATTAAACTTCACACAAAAGCCCTTGAAAAAGGCATGAAGCTACTTTTTCTTGCACTGCTACCTAGCTATGGGTAAATAGTGGGGCAGACTGGGTTCTTTAGCCCGAGTTTGGTCATTGGTCTAGAAGGAGGAAAACTCCATTTGGCACTCCATTTGAAAATAAACCTTGTGTCACATCTTGCTGGTAGCAGGAGATGAATAGACAAATGATAAAAACGCATTAAGAAACATTTAACCTTTGCACACTTCATTTAATTTTGCGATCAGATAAGAGTTAATATTTCAGATCAAAATACATTCAAGAATTACATATAGTGAAAACTTTTGAGCCAACCTAATGACACACACAAAATCCAATGACAGCAGGGAGAACGAAAAAGAAAAAAAATGTACAAATACACATAGTACAGTTTTGTTTATCATTGCATAAAGATTTTAACGTACCTCATTTCTTAGGAAAATTAAAGAGCTATAACATATCTAATTTGAATTAATTTTTTTCTCTTCACATAATTATACCTTTCTTAGGCCCCAATATATTAAATTTAAGTTTACCTCATGAACAATACGTACATATTCATTTTCTCTTCCTTTCCATTTTTTGCGGGAAAAATTTCTTTTAAAAATCCATCAATTTTTATCATCTGTTAAATTCCTTGGAAACCCAAATTTCAAACATTAGTTTACATGACAACATAATATTTTCAAAAATAAAAATGAATCTTTCTTATATAAACTTTCTCCAGTTATTTCATTACACATCCATTGCTATTTAAATATCTTTTATGAATTTAATGTCCTGAAGAAGGTTATTACAAACAAAATGTTCAACATTGACATTCATAATAAATTCAAATTTTGAAGCATTTGTTTTTTCAACTTTTACTCATACTGATTTTACAAGTATTCTAGTACTAGTAGGTTCAATTTTTAACACGAGTCTAGTAAAATAAATATATATTATATTATATTATATTATATTTTATATATGGCTGTGAAAGAGAAACATGGAAACCAACTTGTTTTTGTTAGATGGGGCACTTTGCAGGAGACTCGACATTTTATATGAAGTGGTACATGCATCTTATTTTAACTGGCCCAGTAGAAAGAGCCTTTGGTTTCTTTGATAAGTAGCATAACAAACTTCATGGGTTATTTAATGCCAAAACTAGCCGGGAGAAACAGTAAGGGAATTATTTAACCCATAGCTGGGGGGGGGAGAGAATAACTGATGCCATTGGATTTGACATTTCAAATTCATTTTGTGATTGATAGACATGAAAAACGACGACATTACTTGAAGATCTTCATAGTTCTTGAAGGCCTTTTTGATCAAAAGTCAAACTTTAAAATTGATTTCCCAGGTCGAATCATTTCTATACTCAGATAAACAAGGGACATCTGAGGAAGGCCAGAGGACACAGCAGCCGAAATGTTTTAAATAATTACAAAGATGAGGACAACAGTTCGAAAAAAATCACAACTGAAGTAAGGAAACTATTTAACCCATAGCTGAGGGGGGGGGAGTATGTTCAAATAGAAAGAGGTTACAAGAACTAATTTGTCTATAATTAGTCTATTACATTAGCAGCTAAACTTGGAATGAAAGGGAATTTTCATTTTGTTGGAAGGATTTGACCCTGAAACAATACCAATGAGTTTAGTTACTATTTGTGCAATGATATGAAGTTTTATGTGAAGTAAAGTATATCTGAATACAAATAGTGAATATGGATGAAAAAATTTAAATGTTTTAAATCATCTGTGTTCAATTTCAGCTAATTTTAACTAATCAATTTTAATGCACAAAAATCTTATCAGTGCAGTGAGTTGATGTCTATGAAACATTTTGACTGCAGTGAGTAAGCAGAAAATACCAAGAAAATGGAATTCTCCAATAGTCGGTTTTATGGCAGGTAAATAGATTACAACCCCCCCTTATGCAACTAGGATTCAAGTAACTATTCCTAGTCAATTTATTCAGTTATAGGATTTCAAACAATAAGTTTTCAAGTAAATAATCATTAAACAATTATAGCTTTAAATAACTATTTCTTAATATAAATAATTTGTACAGTTTTAAAGTACTCTATCTAATAATTCTGCAACAGATCTATTTGACCTAGAGATGAGACCTTAATCAGATACTGCCACTCTGGGAGTATTGTCAAAAGGTGTGACATCATTCTCCAGGACTGGAGCCTCACCAGATTCAGTTTAGTATCACACCCAACACAGATTTCCAAGCAAAACTGTTCGAGAGATCAGCAGGTTGACTAAATGATTCAACGACAGGCAGTCCGGGAGGGGGGGGGTGAATTAATTAAAAAAAAAAAAAAAAAAAAAAAAAACACTAAACAAACAGATGCATGAAGATGTCAGATAAAAGTTAACTTGGAATCATTGACGCATGAAAGTGATTATAAGTGGAAGCAGTCAGTATCTATTTGCTCAACAACAGGCAGGAAGATGAAGAAATCAATCTAAGCAGAATACAACTAGTTTGAATTTAGAGTTTACCGACTCCTAGATTGGTGGCTCAACTAAAACTAAGAACCTAATCTGCCCTATTATTTACCCATAGCTGAAGAGATGAATTCATGCTTTTTCTAAGGGTATTACTGCAAAATTAAATGCAAACAGCATTGCAGTCAATTTTCAATGACAATGTCCATTATAAATGATTTTTAAAAATATCGACCCTGATACGGTTATTTTATACCAAGAGCTTATGTTTTAAGTTGCTTTGTTTAATGGCATAACTAACTTCATGGGTTATTTAATGCCAGAGCAATCCTAGTTTAAGAAGAACCATGATACTATTTAACTCGTAGCTGGGGGGAATAAAGGGTCCCATACCTTTCCCAAAAGTATTACTTTGAAAATGAACATATGCACGACTGAGTGAACTCGCTCACTCAGAAACTGCAGATCATCACTCGAGCCATTACACTTGAGGGATCCTCATATAGAGATTAACAATTCTTGCTCATTGTACATATTTACATTTTTGTGAGTTTCTTTAAAAGCCTCCTGACATTTTAAAGCAATCCAATTGATCCATGGACAAGACCCTTAAAAGGGGTGCAACTGAGAGGAGACCTAGAAATAATGGCAATGAAGAGGGTA